>SNQJ01S0024484.1:11912-73797 GCA_010110895.2 Picea sitchensis | reverse complement strand
GAGAGAGAGAGAGAGAGAGAGAGAGAGAGAGAGAGAGAGCTAGCTTACGCTTGGCCTCCGTAGATATTTCGGGGGCTCTGATTCTGCAGAAATCAACGAAAACATGATTATGGTAGTGGGTGTGTTACATGATTCCAAAACAACAATGCAAAATAGCCTAGAGATTCTTAACAACATTATGCTTAGCTTCGCGAAGTAGGTTATATCTTCTTATCTTTAACAGGAAAAATAATAGTGCAATAACAGTATAAAAGATAGTATCTAACAAAGCATCAACCACATAGAACAATAAGATTTTACATGGTTCACCCTCTCCCTAGGGCTACGTCCACATAACGGTGTTTATTGATAGAATAGATGAAAATATATAGTTCTATTTGCGCACTCAGCTGCAGATCCTTCTCTCTCTCTTCTTTATCTCCTAACCCTACGCACCCAGTTGCAGAGTCGATCTTCGCACCCAATTGAAGACCCAAAAATACAAGAATATCCTAGAACATAACACTTATACATCTCAACACCACTCTTACCTCACCTTCTCAACTCTTCTAGACCTCTATTTATGCATTCCATGACTCTTAGAAAACCCTAGACCGAAGCCTAGGTGAAAACATCCTAGATCCACATTGCCAAAACCCTAGATCTGCATCGTCAAAACCCTAGGTCCACATAACCCTCATTTCAAGGACTTCATCGACCTATTCCTCTTTTTATGCGAGGTGCTCCAAAGCACCCATTAATGTCTTCCTCTGCTTACTGATTTATCCACGATCTATCTTCCTTGCTGCTTTATCTTCCTTGATCTTCTCTTTCAATGAATTGATTTCCTTTACTTCCTTCCTTCTTTTATGCTTCTTTAACCACTTCGACCCTTCCTCGGTTTGTGTGCCTTCCACGCACTTCATACTTTGTCTTTCTTCTTCCTTAATCTTCACTTTCTTCCTTAATACATGATCAAGGGCCAACAGGCCCCCAACACTCACATGTGACTCGTCCCGAGTCACTGCAGTATTGATCCCTCTGTATTACTTCGACTGCAGACTGCGTGGGGCAGCCTGTACTTTCTGCTCTGTCCCTCCCTATCATGTGTAGACTGTCTTTTTTGTGTCTGGTACCCAATTTCAACTTCACCTGGTACCTAGACCCTTCTTCCTTTGCTTTTACTGAGAGCTGCGAGGCAACTAGTTATCACAATACAACTTCAACTGGATCCCATTTACCAAACCATCCTTCCATTCTCCATTAAGAGTCTTCAACTGCGCAGCTCCACCTTCTGTAACATAGGCAACCTAAAATGGCCCAAGCCAATGTGTCCTAAAATTTCTTGGATGCTTCATGAACTTGTTGTCATATAAAAGTACCAAATCTCCTTGTTTAAATGATTTCTTATTGATATGTCTATCATGGTAAGCCTTTTCTCATTCTTTTTGTACCTGCTGATGAAATCCTGCACTGAGCATGTCTTCCTCTAGTTCCATCAACTATGCAAGCCTGTCTTGAATAGCGTCGATGTCATCCATACCTATAACTGCTGCAATTCTTAAACTAGGAACCAAATATTCCATAGGTACCACTGCTTCTAGGCCATAAACTAACTTAAAGGGAGTATACGTTGTTAGATTTTTGCAAGTAGTTCAATAAGCCCATAACACTGTTGGAATTCTCAAATCTCAATCATCTTTGTTAACACTGCAAATCTTAGTTAGTGTTGTCTCCAAAATCTTATTGAAAGCTTCGATTGTACCATTCACCTGTGGGTGATACGGTGTGCTCTTCTGATGGTGAACTTAGAACTCCTGAGTCAAGGCTTCAATAGTTTTTTTAATGAAGTGTGTGCCTTGATCACTCATAAGGATCTTTGGGCATCCAAATCTGGTGATGATATCATCAAAGATGAACCACGCAACTGTAGCTGCACTACAGTCTTTAACTTCTCTTGCTTCTGCCCATCTGGTCAAATACTTTGTAGCAATGATGATATATCGAGCTTATGTGCGCTTTCCTGGTGGGTTGATAGGTCCCACAAAGTCAATAGCCCATTTATCAAATGCTTGTAAAGTTAACTGAGGTGCTAAAGGAATTTCATCCCTTCTAGAAGGCTTCCCTACTCTTTGACATACATCACAGGCTCTGTAGTATTCCTTAGCATCCTTATGTAAAGTGGGCCACCAGAGGCCAGCTCTGAGAACCTTCTGCGTTGTTGTTTTCCCTGCATAATGACCTCTTGCGATGCCCTCATGTGATTTTGCAAGGATCAATGGTCTTTCTGACTCCATAACACATCTTATTAAGATATCATATGGTCCCATCTTATATAACTATCCGGTTATAAGTTTAAAATCTGCAGCGCGGGCTACCAACTGTTTCTTTTGAATACATGTATACTCGTGAGGTGTCATTCCCATGGACAGGAACTGGACTATCTCGGTGAAGTGAACCTTTTAATCTTAAATAAGCTTGCACTGATGAGCCATGGGTACAAGCCATAGAAGATGAGATGTCATAGATTGAAAAAAATGGTACATGGGAGTTAGTTGATCTTTCTCATGGAAAATCCATTATTGGTGTAAAGTGGATTTACAAGCTAAAATTTAATATGGATGGAAGTATTTCAAAGTATAAGGCACGTTTAGTAGCAAAAGGATATGTGCAGCAAGAAGGCATTGACTATGAGGAAACGTTTTCTCCAGTAGAAAGACTTGAAACTGTAAGAACTTTTCTTTCTGTTGCATCTCAGTTAAAGTTAACAGTTTATTAGATGGATGCTAAATCTGCTTTCTTAAATGGATATTTGAAGGAAGAAGTTTATGTTGAACAGAGTCATGGTTTCATTGTTAAAGATAAAGAAGATAAGGTTTATAGTATTAAAAAGACTCTCTATGGTCTTAAATAAGCCCCCAGAGCTTGGTACTCTAGAATTGATAATTATCTTCATGAACATGGATTTGTTAAATATCCTTCTGAGAGTACACTGTAAAAAAAGGTTACAGGATCATATTTCATCATTGTTTGATTATATGTAGATGACTTAATTTTTATGAGCACCTCACCCTCACTTGTGAAAGAGTTCAAAGAGGTAATGAAATTTGAATTTGAGATATCTGATTTAGGAGAAATGTAATATTTTTTGGTTATGCAAATCAAACAAACAACTGCAGGTATATCCATTGGTCAATCCAAATATGTTGAAGACTTGTTGAAGAGGTTTAACATGCAAGGTTGTAAATCTATGAGTACTCCCTTAGTTGTTGGGAGTAAATTGATGAAGGAAGATGAAACTCCACTTTGTAATGCCACTCTTTATAGATATTTGATTAGCAGTCTTATGTATCTGACAACCATTAGACCAAACATCATGTTTGTTGTGAGTTTGGTTTCTAGGTTCATGCATCAACCTCATGAGTCTCATTGGCGTGCAACCAAAAGATTCATCAGATATGTAAGTGGTACAAAATATTTTGGATTGTTTTATAATGTTACTAATGATTCCAATGTTGTAGCATACATAGATGCATATTGGACAAGTTGCTTGGATGATTAAAAGAAATCTTCTGGATATGATTTTTCCTTTGGAGGAAATATTGTTTCTTGGAGAAACAAAAAACAACCCATTGTTGCTCTATCTACAATTGAAGCTGAGTAAATTGAAGCATCATCAACAAGTACACAATCCATCTAGATGGAAAAACCATTTGAAGAATTGGGAATGAAATTCAATAAGCCAATCAAAGTCTATTGTGACAATCAAAGCACAATCTCCATGACGAAGAATCTTGTATTCCACAACAGGAGAAGACACATTGATATTCGACATCATTTCATTTGAAATCTTGCACAACAACAATTCATCTCTTTCGAATTTTGTCGATCTGAAGATCAACTTGCAAACATTTTCACTAAAGCTATTCCAAAGGATAAATTAGCAAATCTTAGACTGTTGTCGGGAATTTAAAAAATTGACATCAAGGGGAAGATTGAAATAACTGATGCCTAGTTTTTAGGCATTCGTTGGGAATCTGGACAATTGCTAAACTCCAAGTGTAATTTTTAAAACTGCCAAGTGTTTGATTTAGGTTGCCACATTTTCTTCCTCAACGACAACAATGGAACCTCATGTTGTTGTTGGACATCTATTTAAACTTTGTTTTTTGTTCTTATCTATGTGAAGAGGATCGAAGGCTCATATCTTATTATCTTTATATATATATAGTTGTGTTGTGTTGTTGTAGCATTCTTTTATGAGAGTGTTGTAATTGTTATTTAAACCAGAGTTGTGTTTAGAGTTTGTGAGTTTATGTGTTGTAGTGTTTTTTTTTTTAAAACATAGTAGTGTCGGGTTTTAATTATGCATAATATACAACCTTTTTATCTATTTTTTAAGTACATGTGTTTACAACACTGTAGAAATTTATAGCTTTTGTAATTTTTTTGATAAAAACATAGTTTAACATGGCATTTTTATTTTCAGTTGTGCAAACTTATTTTATTAGAGTTTTAATTTTTTTTATTATCTAGATCTAAGATTTTTGGGTGTGATTCCTTAAGCAATTATTAAATCCTTGTGTTCAAATCCTTCAATGAGGAGAAACTCATTTAAACACCATTGTGATTCCACATATTTAGGAGAAAAGATGGCCACATGGACCAAGTTACTTTGAATACTTGTTATCTAAGAAGGCAAATAGTGTCCCTCCTGCAATTCTTGTTGATCTAAAAAGGGTCTTAATCCACGTGAAAGAAGACCACGGTCGAGATGGCTAACAAAGGTCTTCTTCACTTCCCCACGATGGTTTATGAACACACATCATAGGGAAGATTCTTCTTGTTGATGATGATGGAATCAACATTGATGGAAGAGGAAGCGCCATTCCAAGTTGCGCGAGGAGATCTCTGATTTTCAATTTCAGAATGGGTTTGGAAGATCGATGATGCAGGAGTTGGATATGCCATTACTAATTGTTCTACAATTATACAAACGAAAACGAAAAGATAAATTGGGTGTTGTGAAGCTCTAGATGGTCTATGCAGAGAGAGAGGAGATGAGTTTAGGAGCTTCAAAGGAGCGGACAAATTGTAACAAGAGAGACGAGATTACATAAACCCTCATTTCTATTTGTTATACAATTATACAAACGGAAACAAAAAGATAAATTGGGTGTTGCGAAGCTATGGATGGTCGATGCAGAGAGAGGAGATGAGTTTAGGAGCTTCAGAGGAGCGGAAAAATTGTAACCAGATTAAATTCAGTAGGGAAAAGATTACATAAACCCTCCTTGTAGATGCACTGACTAATAAAATAAATTAAAATATTTTCACTATTACGCAACAGGCGTAATGTCCCGTATCTTGCAGTGCAACTTGACCGCATCCATCTACTCAAATGGACTAGATGCTCACCCCTACCTTTTCTGAACAATGTATGAATGAGACATATGCATCATCCAAAAAGGACAAGATATTTTTTGCACGCGTAAAGCATTGAAGCAGAGATGCAATGCACATCAATAATCGATAACATGTTCTCCACTTTGAATATTATTGATTAAAGATTGACATGCAACTATTCTAATGGACAAACTCACCCCTACCTTCAGTATTTTTGAAGAGAAATTTGAGTGCATCTCAGTCTTTGGGGTCAAAGTCATTGTGATCAAAGCAACAAGTGAGAAGGGTAAAGGCAAAAATAGAGTAGGTTGTACAAGATCCTTGGGAACACGCACTAATGTAATCAAGGTAAACACTGATACTCTTCAATCTGAGAGGGCTCAGAGGGAGAAGCTGGGGCTAGAAGTGGCTACAAAGGAAACTCCAAGTGGTTGCGGAGGATCAGTAAAAGTTTAAGTTTGAAGACAAATTTGACAAATTTTAATAGGGGATCTGATTTCCTTTATTGACATGCCTACATATAAGAGTCTCTTTTTATGTAAATAATAGATAATCAATGTGTGTGCATATATATATTAAAACTTAATCTTTTATAAAACACTTCATAAAGAGGAGTTGGTGTAAATTTGTAAGAGTTTGTATAATTTTGTAAGATATATTGTGATGAATTACTTCAAAATAATTTATATAACTACATAATGAAAAGTTGGTGTAAATTTGTAAGAGCTGGTGTAAATTTGTATAAATTTGTAAGATATATTATGATAAACTACTTCAAAATAATTTATATAACTACAAAAGAAACAATTTACAATTTACAAATAAAAAAATGATTTTATTTTTTCTTTCTTCATTTTCTTAGTTCAAAACTTTCATTTACAAATGGACAAAACTTGTTTTTCTATTTAATGATTCATCTACCTTATAAAAAAAATTGTTCATATTCTTCTAATCTCCACCCATATTCTTAAATAAACTTTGACTTTATTCCAGAACATAAAAAATGTATAATTCTCATAATAAATTGAATTTTCATATAACAACCAGCTTTAAAATAACTTAAAAAATAGCTTAATTTTAAATGAGTGACTGGCTGTAAATTGAATTTTCATATAACAACCAAAATTATTTACCTTTAAAAAATAATTTAATTTTAAGTAAGTGAAAGAAACCAAAGTTAGATAACTTAAAAAATAGTGTAATTTTAAATGATAAAATGTAAAAGATTTTTTAACATTAATATATATTTATATTTTTTTATAATTGTTTTTAAAATATTATATTTATTATTATTATAATATTAATTATTTTAATAATTTTCAAGTTCCTTATATTCAAGAATTTAATTTAATTTAAAAAATACATATCCTTTACATTCATATTCAGTAAATTAAGTAAACCAATTACTTTAATTACTTTAACTGTAAAAAAAATGCATACATCCGGATCCGGATTCGATCATTATTATAATCATATAATTTAATAGAAAAACATATCACTAACTTGCATGTTTATAAAAAATATTTTTTAAAAATATTAAAAAACATCTTCACCAAGATACTTACTTATATTTATCCTGAGAGGGGTTCCATTTTTCCATTTAAAAAGCCTTCATTTATAGTACAACCATCTCTTCATAATACAACCACGGAGGCCTCTATTATTGGCTTGGGTAGGTGGTTTGAAATTGCGAATTGAAAACTTCAATTTCTACTTCAATTTAGTTCCTTCAAGTCAACTCTGACACCATTCTTGAGCAGCCTCTTCATTACTCCCTTACCCCACTGCAATTTGGGACACCTCGAGGCACAAATTTCCAATAACGATTTACAATATTCAACTCCTTCCCGCACTTCTAGCTCCAACACTTCTAGCTCAAGGCACCCCGAAACACACAAATCTGTAAGCTTTGTTAGTTGGGCCAAACCCCGTATGCTCTTCAACTTCACACAATCGATTGTGGACAGGACTTTCAAGGACACCAATATTCCAACACTGGGCAGCTCCTGCAGCTCGTTACACGCTTGAAGATGTAGTGTTCGAAGCAATGGAAGATAACCAAAATCTTCTATACTTTTCAAATTATAACAACTCCTCAATTCCACATATCTGATTCTATCTGGTAATGTTCTAACACACACCAGATTAATACACTCCTTTAAGATGAACTTTTCAAGGTTGGATAATAAACCTTTATGAAATGATACCATTGATATTTCTGTGTCCTGCAAGTTTAAGTATTGGAGACGAGGCATGTAATGGAACATGTACAAGCGGGACTCCGATGTTAGTATCGTTTCTCTTTGTTCACTAATCTTTTTAAAGGGTAGTTCGATGACCGTTTCTCTTTGTTCGATGACCGTTTTAAAGGGTAGTTCGATGACCGGACAACCAGCCACTTCCAACCAAGTCAACTGACTCGACTGTGTAACTGAAGCCGGCAAACATCTCAATTCCCTGGAATTCTCGAGCCTCAATTCCTTCATATTCCTCAGGTCACCCGGCAAAGGGTGCAGCATGTCCAGCAAAGGGCTTCCTATCCACAGAACTTTCAAATCACTCGGGAATTCAATTGCAGTTGCCACTTCTTTGAAATTTGTGCCTGTCAACTTTAGTATTTTCAGGAACCTTTGATGTGCCAGTTGCGAGGGCCATACTTCAATTTTTTCACAGCCGGAAAGATCTATATGCTCAAGCGTTCTTATATTTCCAAGTGTGTTGCTTGAGATGTTAAATTAGAACAACCGGAGGCATCAAGATATTTAAGGCTACTTAAACTCCCGAAAGAATTTGGCAACATCTCCAATTTCTCGCACCCAGACAGGTCCATGTGGTGGAGGTTCATCTTGCTACTGAAGGAATCTGGCAGCCTCTTCAATTTCTTGCACCCAGACAGGTCCATGTGTTGGAGGTTCATCTTGCTACCGAAGGAATCTGGCAGCCTCTCCAATTTCTTGCACCCAGTCAGGAAAATGTGGTGGAGGTTCGTAAAGCTACCGAAGGAATCTGGCAGCCTCTTCAATTTCTCACACCCCGCCAGTGAGATGTGGTGGAGGTTCGTCAAGCTACCAAAGGAATCTGGCAACTTGTCCAATTCTTCGCACCAAGCCAGGGAGATGTGGCGGAGGTTCGTCAAGCTACCAAAGGAATCTGGCAGCCTCTCCAATTTCTGGCACCAAGACAGGTCCATGTACTGGACACTCGTCAAGCTACCAAAAGAATCTGGCAGCCTCTCCAATTTGTCGCACCCAGAAAAGGAGATGTGGTGGAGGTTCGTCAAGCTGCAGAAGGAATCTGGCAGCCTCTTTAATTTCTTGCAACAAGACAGGTCTATGTGGTGGAGGTTCGTCAAGTTACCCAAGGAATCTGGCAGGCTCTTCAATTCAAGGCAGGAAGACAGGTCCATGTGGTGGAGGTTCGTCAATTTACCAAGAGACTTTGGTAATGATTTCATTGAGGACGTTGTTAACACCAAGGACCTCAACGACTCGAGATAACCGACTTCTTCTGGCAATTTTGCAAGAAAGGAAGAAAAGATAACGATCCGTTCGAGGTGCTTCAGTTGCCCTATGGACTTCGGAATGCTGCAGAGACACTTCGCATCAATAATCTCTAATTCCTGCAACTGCAAAGGAGCCTGAAAGATCAAGTGTTTCGACTGTAAGAAAGAGATATATACACTGTAAGAAAGATATATATGATTCTCATAAGGAAAACCGATCGAAATCGTTGGAGACGCTGTGCTGCAATATCTATAACTAACGACCACGTAAACTTGAACTCAAGAAGTTTAAATTTACCTGCGATTTGCCTTGCCACAATGTTTCCAATACTCTCCCCTCCACCTTCAAAATCCTTAAATTCTTAATTGGAATCCAAGAAGGTAGGTAAGTGTAGGGACAATCACGCCAAGAAAGCCAAATGAGATTTGGCGAATGCACCCTCAAAATCCGCTCCAAGAAATATCCTTCAGTCTCAAGAAGTTGCAAATTCATGACACCAAGACCAAGAAAACAATAACGTGTATTGTACAGTCTATTGCAAAGCTTCATCACCCGGTTCCCCAACCGCTGGTGACTCCTTTGGTACCATGACAACATTTGTGAGCTCGTTCCCACTCGTTTGGTGCTATGCTCTTCAGGAAACATACTAATTCCGCGTGCTTCGATTATAACCTGTTCATTGGGATGGAGAATTAAGAAACTGTATTGCTATAGTTAAATTTAAATATTTTGAAGGTGAAAAACGATGGAAAAATTAAAAAATGTGTACAGATTTCTATGGATAATGTAACTATTTTAAAAGTTTGAATGATTGAGGACTTACAGATGATTGCTTGTGCACCCAATCATCAATGTTCCCTGGGCGAAAACAAAGACGGCGCGGCAATGTATCCTCTGCAACGTCTTTTCCCAAATCTCGGAGGTGATCATGCATATGTATAACATTTCTATGGTCCACTTTTACAAGGCATTTGCCCTCTAAATTGTTTAACCCTTACAATCCTTTCCAGCCTGATCTGTCCCATACTGTTATGGCACTACTCTTGTTTTCTCCTATGAAAAAACATGCAATATCTAAAAAGATCTGCTATTCCTCTCGGCTGAGTGCATCATAACTAATTTTTAATCTCTTCTGTATATCAGCTGGAACTTTTAATTGGTCAAGTATTCCCTCCCAATCAGATTTGTTATTTTTTCCAAAGAGAAAAGCCCCAAACACTTTCAAAGATAAGGGCAGTCCGTCGCATGCCTTTAGAAACTTATCTACTAGCTCTTCAAATCCCTGCGGTGGATAGGCTTGACAGAAGGCATATGAGCAAAAGAGCTCTTCCGAGTGTTGCCTAGTAAGGCCTGTTAACCAATAAATGCAATACTGTTCCACTCTTGACAGGACATGTGCATTCCGAGATGTAATCAAAATTAAGCTATCCTCGTGTAAGATATCTTTAAATGGTAAAAGAGCCTCTAGCTGATCCAGATGATCTATGTCATCTAAAATTAGTAGGACAAGAGAAGATTTGAGATGCCTTTTAAACATCCCTATACCTTCATAAATGTTATTTATATGTAGATCTAATTGAGTCAAGCCCTTCAGAAGTTCCCTAGGGTAAGTAATGAGCTTTTATTAGCATTTTCTCTTACATCTGATAAAAAGTAAGATTTATCGTAGTTCGAACTCTTTCTATTGAAGAGTTCTAGAGCCAGCGTGGTCTTCCCCATTCCACCAAGGCCGACTATGCCCACTACCGGGACTTTTCCTGTGTGCTGTAGCTGCTTTAAAACTGTAGTTTCAAAATCTCTGACTTTGTCATTTAAACCAGTGGGACGTTCGGCCACATACAACCATGGTTTTTTTATCATTTTCATCACACGTTCAACAATCTTCTCTAACATGTGCCCCTCGTCACTAGATATTCAACAAAGAACCAATATAAAATAAATAAATAATTGAAACCATAGGGCAATCATATACATATACATGTTATATATTGTATACATAGAGAAGGGCTTGAGGTCTCACCCGTTAAAAGCGTTGTCCAAATCAAACCCACTTATATCTGCAACACTAGAAAGAGCATCTCTCCAATTTTGAATAGTGTTGGAGTCATATCGTGACTTCTCTTGATGTGTTTGAGTGTCGTACGTTTTCTTCATTTGGAGTTGGTGCAGGGCGCTAGCGTACACTCCATTTTTGTTCTCATCAGTCCACCTAACCTCAGCAGGCTTCACATGGTAAAATACCGGAATAATTGGAGCCCCAGACTTCCGCATGAGGAGCAGCTCATCTAAACACCATTGTGACTCTGCATATTTAGGCGAAAAGATGGCCACATGGACTGAGGCGCTTTGAATAACGCTTGCTAGCTGAGAAGGAAAAGAGAGTCCCTCTTGCAATTCCTGCTGGTCTAAAAATGGTCTAAATCCACTTGAAAGAAGGCCACGGTAGAGATGGCTAGCGAAGGTCTTCTTCACTTCCCCACGATGGTTTATGAACACATCGTACGGAATATTGCTGTTGGTGCTGTTGGAATCGGCTACAGTGGAAGAGGAGGAAGCGCTGACCGAAGTTGCGCGAGGAGACCTCTGATTTTCCATTTCAATTTCAATTTCAGAGTGGGTTTGGGAGATCGAGGATGCAGGCGTTGGGTATGCCATTGCTAATTGTTATACAATTTTACAAACAGAAAGAGAAAGATAAATTGGGTGCTGCGAAGCTCTCGATGGTCGATGCGAGGAGATGAGTTTAGAAGCTTCAGAGGAGAGGAGAAATTGTCGGGAGTTCAGAGATTGTATAAACCCTCCTCCTTGTAGATGCACCGGCTAATAAAATAAAATAATGCGACAGGGGTAATGTCCAGCATCTTGCAGTGCAACTTCGACGTCAATCGCATTCCTATATCGCTGGAAAACACCATATTTTCATGACTCATTCGAGAGTGATATGGATGTGGGTAAGTGTATGACGGAATGGTGTATTAAAGATTGTCCAGCATCTTGCAGTGCAACTTCGACGTCAATCGCATTCCTATATCGCTGGAAAACACCATATTTTCATGACTCATTCGAGAGTGATATGGATGTGGGTAAGTGTATGACGGAATGGTGTATTAAAGATTTCATATAGGAGTGTATATGCACGTTGGAAGAAACTGATTGACTGACACATCTCTCCTCAGCGTTATATTTATACATATAATAACAAATACAAGTTACTAAAGTCTTCTTTCGGCAATCGGCTCTCTGGGTTTTTATATATTTTGGTTGCTTTATAAATGACAATGATCGTTTTTATATATTTTGGTTGACTTTATAAATGACAATAATCTTTGCCACTGAGTATACGTGTCCAGTTTTGCGGAATTGTCGAGATCTTTGGATAGATTGACACGAATAAAATTAGAGACTAGAGTACTTGTTCTTAAATGTTTGAAGCATCGCCCGGTCAGAGTCCAGACCGTATGGCATTTATTCCCGTAAGACGCCAAGTACCTCGACGGCAAATCCCCGTAGAATGTCGAGAAAATTATATACCGTCTTGCCACCGCGGCAGGTAATGCCGCTATGCGGACTGGTTATTATTCGTGTTATATTTCATGGGGAATATCATGATATTGTGAAAAGGTATTATTAACTAAATTATAGTTAATATTATGTTGAAGTCTTTTTTGTTTTATCACAATTCAGTGCAAAGGAAATATCAATAATTGATATAAATGTGGTATTTAATACAAAGATTAATAAATAAAAATATATATATTAATTTACATAAAGGAAATTTATGTGAGAAACTTTGAAGTGTTGATATGTAATTCAAACAAGGTAAGGTAGATAAGCTATAGAGTATATTAACACATTGTATTAATATAATATTTAGATATAATAGCTCTATAATATTAACATATTGTATCTAAATTAACATATTGTATTAATATAATATTTAGATATAATAACTCTATAATATTAACATAATGTAGTAATATAATATTTAGATATAATAACTCTATAGTGTTTGTATTTCAAATTTTTACAGTGTTTTCTTATTAATGTATTGTATTTGTTAATAGAATATTTAGATACAATTTCTTTGTCAATATTTGCACTTTAAATTTGATATCTAGATACAATTTTTTTTTTTTTAATATTTGTACTTTAAAATTTATTATTTGCACTTTAAATTTTATATTTAGATACAATTTTTTTTTTAAATATTTTTACTTTAAAATTTATTATTAATTTTGATTTTGATGCATTATGTTATTGACATTGATTTTGATGTATTATGATACTCAAATGAATTATGTTTTATTGCATTTTTAATAAGAGTTAAGAATTGTGATATACCTCTTATGTAAAGGGGTTTAGAATTTTTATTTCTTGATGGCATGTTTGGCAATGGCATATGCAATGCATGGTTTGATATATCCGCTATTGTCGTGTCAAAGCTTTGGCTAATATAAGTACTTTTGTAGCAATGTCACTATTTTCTTCGCACATAAGTGTTAAACCATCCAACTATAGTGTGCCTCCAAAATCAACTTTTCATGTTCACTTGAAGGAACATAGAGATGGATCAGGTGGCATAAAATTTCATCTTGGAGATGAGTCTGAGACTATTGTACCTTCATCCAGTGTTCGATAGGTAATAATGAAGTCGGGGTTTTTGTCATACAATTGGGGCCACTTGGAGGTATCGTGTCCATAAGAGTTGAGTATTGTGGTTAGCACTACAATTGAAGGTTGCTTGAGTGAGTTTGCAACTCGATTTGTGTTTCCCTTCTCATACTTGATGTTTAGGTGGAACTGTAGTAGTTATGTGGACCACTTTTCATGGTGGTTGTTTTGTAGTTTCCCCTACATCCACATGAACTATAGGGGCTTATGATCAATGTGGATGATTATCTCCTTCCCTAGAATGTAATCCTTCCTTTGGCGACAGACATGCACAATGGAGTGCCTCTCCTTATCATAGGTGGGGTACCTACTAACCACATCATAGAGTGTCTCACCATGATAGGCCATTGAATGTCCATGTTGAGGGAGGACTACATTAATATCATAATTTGAATTGTTTGTCTCAATCTCGAAGGGTTGTCGTAAGTATGGTAGAGTGAGTACTGGCATCAAACAAAGGTGATGTTGTAGGTCCTTGAATTATTTTCATTGTGACTCTGTCCAAATGAGATTGGCTTTGGCCCCACCCTTGGTCACTTAGCTTAAGGGCCAAACGATATAAGAGACTCACAACATGAACTTGCAATAGAAGTTATAAGGCCTGAAACCTTGTGGAGCTTTGTTAGAGTCATCGGTGTCAGCCAATCATGAATGACATGGATCTTGGCTAGATCCACATGCACACCATGTTCATCCATGATGTATCCCAGATACTAAAATCAATGCATGCCAACTGAGAATTTCTCCATATTGTCATATAACTTGTGCTGCTACAGGGTGCTTATGATCTGTTGAATGTGCAACAAATGTTTGTCCCAAGTTTTTTGAAAGATGAGGATATTGTTCAAATATACAACCACAAAAGACTTTGTGAATGGTTGCAAGATATAGTCCATCATCCTCATGAACAATGGTGATGCATTTAATTTCAAGGTCATGACCAACCACTCAAAAAATGCCTTCTTTAGACTTGAAGGTTGTCTTACATACATCGGTTTGTTCAATTGGTACATGGTGGTAGCCTGACTTCAATTCAATCTTACTAAAAAACTTGGCACCCTTGAGCTAATCAAGAAGATTGTTAATTTAGGGGATTGGATATGGGTGCTTGATAGTGATTTTGTTCAAAGCTCTATAGTCAATATAGAGTCATGTTGATTAAAAATTTGGTCACCTCGTTTTTCCTGCTCTTGGAAAAATAAAAAAAATTGATGTCAGAAGAAAGAAATTTTGAATGATCATAAGCTCACTATATAGCCCTTAGTCTCAACTTCATTACACATTTCACGGATTCAAAATCCGAGTATGTATGCATAAGATATTCAGGTTTTTGTCTAACTTCCCAAAGAGCGCTTCTTCCATGTGCAACAAAGTTAATTTTTCTTGGAACCACACTTATGTTTTTGGAATTCTTGGAACCACAATCATTGTCTTGGAACCATGTTCTATTTTCTTGAGACCACACTATTTTCTCCCATTTTCCATACTTCAAATTTTTTTATCTCTTTACTTACTCTCCTCTCTTATACGACTTAGACTAAGACTTAGTCTATTTATTATTTTCCTCTCTTATATGAATTAGACTTAGTCTATTTCTTATATTATTCTCCACTCTATACTCTTGTCACACTCTCCCATACTTAGAATATTTTTACCCATCCCATGCCCCTTTCCTCACTACATTCACTCTCCCCCTCTCATTCTTTTCTATACTTAGAATTTTTCATACTTCTCTTATCTCCCACTTATCTCTCCACTCCACCTCTCACACATCCGACTAATCCATTATACTTAGCCATTTTTTCTTATATCATCACTTCCTTCTCCAGACATTGCAGGTTCACCCTCATTATCTCTCCTCCCCCCTCACCTCTGCGGGTTTACCCTCACCCCTAACCCATGCCCTCACCTCCGATAACCCAAAAACCCACCATTACTCCTCCACTCTCTACGTCCCTCCCCTCTCATTCCATTTCCCCCTCCTTCACATTTTTCCTAAGTCCCTTTTTGTTTAATCATTAACCTATCATTTAATGACATGTGATAGACATAACAAGAAATCACACCAAGACACGTGGAAACTAATGACAATGTGACACATGGCGTTGACGTGGAAATTTACTCACTACTGACTGGGCATTGACTGGGAACTTAGTGGATGTTGACTGGGGCATCAAAATATTTATTAATTCATGAATTTTCCTTAAGGTTCGAGTCTCCATAGTCTCCATGGTCTTCTTATGTTCCACATAAAAGACATTGTGAGATTTACTATATAAACATTACAATCTTAATCTCCACAATGCATGTGGGATTGGGATTTGTTTTAAAAAAGGTGAATTCAAATGGAAGGCCAATATTGACCCACGAAATTGATGAACGATGGTTGAGTCTATGACTTCTTGAGCTCGTATCTTGAGATCTGGGCGTTGGATTTCGATAAATTATACCTCATTGGAAAGGTAATTCGATCAGGAAGACGATGGAATAGGATTAAAGAGGTGAAATTAGTCATTATTCTCTCAGAAATTTAGAGAAAAATCAGCTATGTTTTCATTGTTTGCTAATAAATCTGCTTGTAACCTCAACTTCCTGAGCTCATATCTTGAGATCCATAACTCCAAATATCACTCAGGAGGACTTGTTGGAAAGTTGGTGTTAATCACCAATAAAAAAATTTATTTCCTAGGATCAGGGTTCTAAAATTAGAAAAGGTGCTAAACGGTTTGGAGGCATGACAAATTGAGAGGAAGGTTAAAAATGGCACAAAGCAGTTAAATTTGGCGAAGAAATTAATTAGATCGGGCCCGAAATAAATTTGATCACGATCCATCAAATCAACAGATAAGAAGCATTGCGGAGTTTGAAGTTGCGTGGAGGATAATTCTGAAGGGTGGTCCCTCAATCCAAACCGCGATTTCTATTGAGGAGTACATGTCAACGTCGGGTTGATTACAGAATGACAAGCGGGTTGTTCCAAAACTGCCAATCCACATCTCTGTAAATTGAAGAGTATTAAATGTCAATAGGACTTTTTAATTATTTATTATTTTCAAACATGGGACCATTGTAACATTGTCGCGGCCGCCATTTTCTGTTGCAACCCCACTTTGCACCATTACAATTCACTTCCAGGTATTTATCTCATCGCCATGGATCCCATAGTATTTTCATTAGTAGAGCAAGACCCTGAAGGTAATGAAAAATCCCTAATTGACAGAGATGCAAATGTATTTGATCATGATATCATTATTTCGCCCATTTCTGTGTCTCAAAGCAACTTGGATGATATAAAGGGAAACAATATTCCATTTTTAGAAGCAGTCTAGGCCTCCATTGTCCCATATGTTGTGAGCTTTCTTTCCCATTTCCTGAATTCATGGGTTGGTGCGATGAGCAATATTCCCATGCAAAAAGGGTAATTGTCAATAAATAGGGGTCTCAAGTCCTGTGTAGAATAGATAGTCTGTCAGTTCAAGAGTCACTCAATATACCAGAAGCATTTTCCGTTAATTCTAAGTCATTCAACGAAAAAAATATGATTAGGGTTTACAAAGAATGTTAGCTAGAGCTCAAAAGTCAATTTCTACAACAAATCATTAAACCTGAACAAATGTCAGAGACTCTGTCCTTACCCATGAGTATCAACATGATGGTTCATGGGTATGTCCCTATTGATTCAGGTCCTAGGTCTAGACAATGATAAATATGTTGTTGAAGTCATGCTTGGTTTTCTTTTGAATTTTTTCAAGTCCGATTTTGGTTAGTCAGTCTGAATGAATTTTGATGAATTCCTAGTTGACACCATTCACAAGAAGCTAGTGAATTTCCACTCTTTGAGACATTTCATATATTATAGATATTCATTAAAGGTTTTCTTAGCAAGTAACCATGGAGAAATCCCTGAAGCAATGTTTGTATCTACTGAATGTAAAATAATCACTTTTCTCATATTCATCAATAAGCTCATGTCAAGAATATATTCTCTGATTTTTAATGAAAGTTTATCCATAGTTTTGGAGGACATGAAGATTCACCTGCATCCAAATCCAGAAAATAGAGTAGGATATTGGGTACTTTTTATGCATTCAACAATGATTTGGGTATATGGTTTTCATGAGTCTCCTTACTTGTTACATGTTTTCCTAACTCCCAGGATTTTTGCTCTTGAGTTCATCAGGCAGAGAATCATCTCTGAGACAGATAACTTCATCAAATTGCACAGAGCTTCTAACGATAAATTCCCCTTTGTTATTGGTCCTTTTGTTGTTAACTTCAGATCATGTTTATCACAAGTTAAGGCAAAACTCAAAGATTTTGTTTTTTCAGAAATACAAGGAAAAAAATATGATCCACATCAGATCATATCCAAAAGAAGACATATGAACAAAAATGCACCTTATGAACATGAGAATGTTGAAAGCTTGGAAAAATTAGCAAATCTGGAAGTGTGTATTGATGTGGAAGCACCTTTGCAGCAATTACAAACACAACAATCTCAAAAGTTTGTGATTAAAATTCCCAAAGCCAGTGTGTAAAACAAAAGAAGTATTTCAGAGACTATGGATATTAATGTTGAACAAACAGCTACAAAGAAGATAAAAACTATTAAGCCAAAGCAGATTGTAGACCTGGAAGATGAAGGACCCAGAGATCAAGTGAATTTGAACATTGTGGAAAGTGGTACCAGTATTGTAGAAACTGAGGAAAGAAGTCAACTTGAAAGTGAAGGCGGCTCAAGAACCTTTCACAATAAAAAATATTGTTTTGATAAAGCACTCGATACATCCTATCAGTCCAGAGAAGACCTAAAAAAACAATATACTAAAAAACGAAATGTGGCTTTGTGTGAAATGAGGGATTTTTTCCTGAAGTGGAAAAAGTTTCTCAACATAAATCTTCCTAGTTCGCTATGAGGGATACTAAAAAGAAAACTCTTAATATTGCAGTTGTAGAGGAGGATAAAGTGTCTGAGATTAAAATTAAATATCACAATATAAGTGCCCCTAACAAAGTGAAATTCCATAAGCAGATGTTGACGGGAGTTTATCACATACCGTCAATGAGAAGGGAAGATCCAGACTGGGGTTGTCTATTTAACCCAAGCCGTTTGGGATAATCTACCCTGACGGGTTTTATGGCTCCGTTAGCCAACTAGGATTCTGAAATAATTAAAAGATGTAAACTAACTAAAGGTACAATCATATCAATCAATGCATTAATACAATTGCTTAACTAATAGTATTATTATATACAAAAGATATATACAATTACAAGGTTTAAATAAAGCCTTGTGAAAATGATTGTTTCCAACTAATGGATTAAAACTAGATGAAAAATAAAGGAAATTGTTCTTGACTATAAATGACAAAATAATAAACAATGAGTGAATAAGATTATAAATTATATAACGATAATGGAAAAAGCATTTAACATTAAAATGATGTAATCACTATTCATTCACAAATCAACAAATCAAATAAAATATTAACTAACTAACCTGACGCTAATCAACAGTACTAAGCTAGATTTGTCTTTCTGTGTTTGTATAAGCTCCACTTAACCTGTGTCAAGTATAAATCTATGAAAAAAGAAAGAACGATACTTCCTGAAACAACTCAAGGAAGTCTTTTATATTACAAAACAAGTCTATGATGACAGAAAGACAAATAGATTTTATCTCATGTGACTTTAAAATGTCCAATAGTTGAAAGTGAAATAAACTCCAACTCTCAACAAATGGTATTATCAACTACTTAACATTAGATGTAAACTAAAAATGAATAGACAGACGATCAGTCACAGATATTAAAAGAACCACAATATAATTAACCATGTAAATAAAAACATAACATGAAAAGTTATATGCAGAACAATCTAAATCTAGTTCAATACAGATAAAATTTCATGTCCATAAATTATATGAGAATCAATAATAACATTGCACAGTCTATAAAAGGACGAAAGCCAAAGAGTAAAATGTATCCCATATAGTTTCAAAATCAGTCCATCATATGGTACAAGAGAAATTTCCCTCTCCCTAGCCAAGAAGTGCTATTTAAACAAGTTCCTAGTTTGTTCCTCGTATCATGCAAGATAGAGACAGATCTTCTTTAAAAAGCTTTTACTAAAACAAAATAACTATAAAGATAATTTTGTTGAAATCGTATAATCCAAAATAGTTACATCATTAAAACATTGTTTTTCAAAAACGAAATTTACAAGTCCATTATATGCCCAACTTTTGACTCGTTCTATTAATCGTTGCACATTAACCTATTGTTGACCTGAGACAAAGAAAAACGAAATCTAAATTAGACAATAATCAAATAAATAAATTTAAAGGACAAGCTACAAAATATTCGATTTTGTAGTTGGTCTAAATAAAAACAAAATAAAAATGAATTCATTTATTATCCAAACAAAATCCAAACGTGAATTACAAGAAAAGTATTTATGAATTAGAAATTTGAAAGGGAAACATCAGACAAATCTGAATTTACAATAGCATTGAAACTGGTGGAGTTTTTTATAATCACATCTCCCGATCTCTTGAAAATTTTGTTGGCTCTGAGATCATCGTTTTCCTTTTCCATAACTGAGGTCCAAGTTATTACTTGAGTCAACTGAGCCTGTAAATAAGGGATGTCTCGATAGTATCTTTGGATCCAGTCAAAACAACTTTCACAATACATCGGTTCTAGATTTGGCAATGGACGGGTTTGATTTGTAGTAAGAGGTTCACCTTGTTCCATAATCCTTTTGAGGTCATACTGAATAGCTGAGAAACCTTCTTGTTCCTTTAAAAAAGGAGGCAAATTAGACACGAAATCGTATTGGGGTAAATCAACACTGGTATCATCAACAAAGATCTGGTCTTCAACATCAATAATAGGGATAGGATTTTCGCGGTTGTGATGTTGATTCCTGACCATTCTGGAAAGGAGTCGGTCGTTCCTTTTGTTCTTGAAATCAATATCTGGAACTCTTTGTGTTTTATGCTTGCCCTATTTCTTGGTTTTAATTTCATTTATATCAACCACATCTTGCCCATGATTAGGAATAAAAGATACCTTACCCTTCAATTTATCCAACACATCCTCTAAGGATTTTTTAGGAACGGAATCGCGCCTTTGATGTGTGCCTCTGGTTGATTTATGCAAATCAACTGGGTTTTGGTAAATGACACAAGGTCTTCTTGCAATTCAACATGAAGGTCTCGTAGAGAATGAATCGATGGGCAAGGGCTGGTGGGCTCGTCAAAACACAAGGGTGATTTGCTTACTGTTTCGGGTGTGAGTGGAACAAAACCATTCCTATCCATGAAATTTTTCCAGTTATCTCCAGCCTTTGACAATTTGGACATGACTAAGATTCGAATCAAGCCATGATGGAAGAGACCGAACTGTGCATTAGGGTTTTGCCTCTAGTAAAATCTAGCCATATTTTGAAGGCTTTTAAGCAGGTAAAACGACATGTTTAAGACAAACCCTAAGAAAACCATTAACAGACGAATATGAAACAAGAATACTAATTCATATAATCCTTCGCAGGTGACAAATTGCTTGATAATTAAAATTAAACCGTGCAATCGAGGTTTGAACAGATTTGTGGGTGTACCTTTGACATCGTAGCGTGACTTCTTGGAAATCATTAACAAGTGCCAAGGGATACCTTCAAATTTGAGATTCTTGAACCAACGATCTCCTTCTTGGGACAAACATGTGGCTTCTGTAATCGATTCCTCACTGACTTGCAACTGTAAATCGCCTATTTTGGCCCTAGTACCATCGAAGGTCTGCAAAAAATATTGCGTGATTTTGAGGTTAAAAACCTCAAACGACTATATGAACTTAACCCACCCAAATACCGCGAGATCATCCACAACATCATCATGGGAGAGCAAGGCATGTGAGCCATTTGGCTCTATCCTTACCACATGATCCATGGACTTGGTCACGATATACTAGCAGGTGTAGCAAAGAGGGGTGTGTGTTTGAAACCAACCAATATGAACGATAAGTTCTTCATTTTCGGAGGTGACTCGATAACTAAGGCTTCGGGAGAAGGCCACCATAACCACCACTCATGATGTTGACTGAATATTGAACCAGAGGACATGCGTAATTGAAAACCACCTCTTCTATTGACAACCTAACCCCAAAAATGAAGCACCACCACCAAGGAAATGAATGTGAGATTAATCCAACAGGACGAGGGTGTAATTGTTTCAGAGCATGGATGACAGTCTTGTACAACAGTGATTAGACTGTGATATGAAAATAGGGGATAACATTCATATTTCAAAGTTATATCAAATTTTAGTTTCATAAGCGACCGTGGAGGTGGTAGGTGATAATCAAAACTCCAAATGAATAAAATGATTAAGGCATACCCCAAAGGTAATCAACTCATATACTAATGGTAAAGAAACAATCCACAAAATGATATGCTCAATACCCTTTAAGGTTCTTAAGATCATTAGGTGTTTTTAAGTACTCATCCAATTTCCCAAGGAGAATCTTTAGAATTTGTATGATGTGTTTAGACCAAGCTTGTTTCAATTTCATACTTAAACAGTCATGAAATTGAACAAGAATAAATGAGAGATTTATTGAAAGAAATGAAATAAAAAACACACAACAACCAATCAAGTGATTTTTTAAAAACAAAAATCATAATTGAAGTCTTCACAAACACAAAGAGGCAGCTATTAAAAAATTTCTTTCATCAAAACTATGTTTTAAATATCGATGGAAACGCCACGAATATCTGGCTGCCAACAATGGTGACTCACTGGGCGAAGCAGTTATATTTGTATCATCAAAACTTTATATCAGGGAAAAGATAAATTAGAGAGTTACTAAAAACAATTAAGAAACAGATCAAGCATTTTGACATTAAATCAGAAAAATAACACAGTCATACCATCGAAGAAAGTTCTGCCAAAAAGATTGTGATCTGAAATTTCATTTCGATCAAAGGGGTAATGATATTTATACAAGTAAATCTAATACCGTTGACAGGGCTACTGCTGCCAACAGGCATTTATAGCCTCGGAAAGGATGTCATTTAACCCTCTCCAGTACTTTGATCCCATCCAAAAGTCGTCTATCTATGGTAAATGTATCTTGATATCCTATCAATTTAAAAACATACCTAAAGGATCTTGAACTCGACATTGCTTTGATGCCAACATGCCCGTTCAGTACCCCGACGAAGTTGTCTTGGTATCATGTGTGCATTTAGCTGCTGCCAGCAGACCTGTTCAGTACCCGACTGGTTTACACACAATTCCCACACATTAAAGTGCTTCCAACTCTCTATAATTGTTTATAAAACTTTCAGAAACTTTATGATAACGAGAGAGCGGGGTGATACTAAAGATTTCACAACCAAGCAATCATAGGATTGATCATTAATATTGTTTTTCGTTCTTTGAGAACTGATAATTTTCATCATGATTTGGACATTTAGATTTCAATCACGAAATCATCTTAGGAATGGGGAAGCGCTTTGAGTTGATCTCATTAGAACTGGGACGGCGTAAGAAGTTTTAAAGATAGTTGTATTTCCCTGAGACTTCAACAAAAATCAGGAACAATGATTTGGCAAAGACTTATCATAATTGATCCAAGTTTAGAACTTAATGTGCAGATGCATTGAACTGTTTCAAATGTTGCTAGTGAAATATCTTATTCCCCTCCATTAGAACTAGAAGTCACCTTCAGATTGCATAGAAGGTAAGCCCAATACCCATCAGTTTATACAGTAAATGTAAATGAATTTTAGGTGGTCAAATGGAGAAGACTCAATGATAATAACGTTCTAACTCAGAAATCTGGACTAGCATGCACAAGCAATTGAGGTCTTGGATTAACTTCAGTCAATACGTTGGAGTAAAGGTGAGTAGAAGGAAGACTTTGGTGAGAAAGGTGTAGAGGTTTGCTATGGACATCAGGTCTTCAAGCAGCCTAAGGAGGAAAAACTCAATCACAAGATCCTCTTGGATTCAAATTTCAAGGAAAATGAAAGAAATCATAACAACACTACAATCAAACATTCATCATAATACAGTCACAACAATCCATGTGAATCAGTCATTCATGAACTCTCTCAATATCAGAGGCAAATAAGATGGAGTAAGAGAAGTTGACTTAGATTAATCAAGAAGTCTCAAATAAAGTACATAACCAGAGAACCAGTGTTCTTTATCAAAACAATATAATAGCAGGGAGCCTAGCTCAACCATTCGACCTTAACAAAATACTAAAACTGCCTATATATACTCATAAATGTTGCAACCACCGGGAGCGTGATTGGACCTCTGCATTAAAAATTTTCATTCGATGCCTGCTCTGTCAGACTGTGCAGGCCTTTTCATGTTAGATGCGAGCTTTCCTCAGTTAAGTGTTTTGCAAGAAAATTTGTCCTATGGAAACTTCAAATTGTCAATCTGCACTCACGACTGTCTTCAACCCGTTTTCCATTTATGGGATGAGATGAGGTTTCAACCACCCCCCCATTTCCATTAACTACCTTCATCAGGATTGGGATGAGGCTTGACACCCATGAATGTTCCAGGCGGTGCCCACAACTTCTTCGAGTCAATCTCGGTTCCTCGAGGCCATGCAAATCTTCTTTTGTGACCAATGCGGGTGCTTTTGGCCTTTGGTGCAGCTCCTCTCCATCGCTCCTTATTCAATGTGACCTAGGGCCATGACCCTATGCAATTTTGTGATTGCGGGTGCGACCAAGGGTGGTTTGAAAGAAAACCACTTTTGTCCTCGCAATTCACCATGAACCGCCACGCGTCCCTTTCTAAAAACCACGGTTCCGATTGCGGCCCTCCCTTGAAAATTTAAAAACGTGCACACCTTCTGACCCCGCAATGGAGCGCGACCATTGATATTGTGATATGAGATGAGGCTTCTTGATCAACGGCCCAGCTCTGTTGCCTTTTATATTGATGGATCAGATCTTCTTTTCAAATTGATGGCCGAGATCTGCTTCGTGATTCAGGCTTCAGACCTTTCAAACTTCAAACTATATTTGGCCCAAGCAAAACCTCCGAAGCTAAGGATATTTTGATGCGTGGCTCCTGGATTTGGATGGTTGAGATCCACTTCAGGTGTCTGACCCCTTCATCCAGATCAATGGCCCTTCTTCTCCCTCCTCGATCAATGATTAGGATCTCCTTCGGGTCTTCGAGTCTTTTCTTCCTTCGCTTTCCTCCAGAGCTCTAGATATGGCGCCATGGGGCCTCCAGAGATTGACGGCTGAGATCCCTTCGGGACTTCAACAACTTCCGCACTTTGACACTTCAACACTTTGAGACTTCGACACTTCGAGACTTCGACGCTTCGACACTTCAAGAATTCCACACACTTCTCACTTCGAAACTCCCGAATCTTATTTCCCCGAACACTTAGATCAATTGTTACCTGTCCCTTTAAAAATCAATGGCTCATGCTCTCTTCGGGCCTTTTTCTCCGACGCTATACTTTGCGCAACTTTTAAGATTCCAAACGCCTGTGAGCCGCTAGTCTGAACTCCACATGGAATTCCCGCCGTTCAAAGCTGAACCTGCCTTTTTGCTTGATTCGAGTTCAGAACGGACCGCTCTGAGTGTCGTGCTTTGAGCCCACGACTACGGCCTGTGTAAAGAAAGACTTGGACGAATGGATAGGGACTGGAAAAACAGGGAGACCGAAGCACTTTAAACATAGAGGGGGGCAAACAAAAAGGGTTTTACAAGCCAAAGGGTAAAAAGATTAAGATTTGGTATACGAAAGGAGAGAGAGAGGGAAAACACAGACTTAGGTAGAAACCACAAACCCACAGGACTCTAGCAAGTTTGTGTGATAACATTTGGCTCCACAGGGGATGGAATGCTTCCTGCGAGCTACCAAGAATAAGTAGTTCTAAATCCTTAGCTGTTGGGTTATGGAGTCACTTATAAAAACCAAAAACAAAATAAAAATGATATTTACAATGACATGGGAAGCCACTCATGGCTTAAGTAAAAAAATTCTTCAGAAAATGCCCATTTACAGGGCTACCAAAAACTCCAGCATCCTCCAAATCCTACAATTTGTAAGTGTTATTTGAAAAAACCTCAGAAACTTTGAAGGGGCCAATCCATAAGGACTCAAATTTACCATGCTTTCCTTTATCTTGTTTAGGTGCATCCCACTTGAGTACTAGATCTCCCATCTAGAAATCCTCTTTCCTTACTCTTATGTTGAAAGCCTGCTCGATCTTCTATTGATGGTCATGGTCTTTGTTCAGTAGTTTCTCCCTCGTCTACTGCGCTTCTACCAACTGTTGTATTCTTCTAATCATATTATCTGGTTCTCCTTGATAGTCTTGGAAGAATTTTTCCACAGGTAAGGCGAGTTGAGAGGGAAAGATGGCCTCAACTCCATACACCAGCTGGAAAGGAGAGACACCAAGAGATATTTTTATTGTCACTCTATCAGCCCATAAAGAAAATTTAAGCTTTGTGTCCTAGGCCTTTTTGTTGTCTTCTAACAGTCTTTTGATTATCTTAATAAGGCTCTTGTTAGAGGACACTTTCAGTCCATTCCCTTGGGGGTAGTAAGGAGTAGAGTGAATCAATGTGATTCCAATCTGTTCACAAAACTTAATCAATGGTTCATCCTTGAAAGATGCAGCATTATCAGTGACAATTCTGTTTGGACAACCAAATCCTACTATAATATCCTCAAGAAAACCAATGATTACCCCGTGGGAATCATTTCTTATGGGGATGGATTCTATCCATTTAGTAAAGTAGTATGTGGCAGTCAAGATCCATCTATGCTGACCACTTGAAGCAAGATGAATTTTCCCAACAAAATCTAGGCCCCACTATTGAAAGGGACCTGAAGCTACCACAGGTTTCAATGGAAAAGACTTGAGTTGTTGCTTTCTAGATAATTTCTAACACTTGACACAAGACATGATTTTTGCACAGACATCAGTGAAGAGACTAGGCCAAAAATACCCAGCCCTGAGAATCTTGTAGGTTGTGGTTCTCCATAAGTGATTCCCCCCACATAAACTGTCATGAAAATCATACATAATCCTTTGGGCTTCTTGTGGGTGTAGACATCTCAAAAGCACTCCTAAAGGGTCTTTCCAATATAAAACTTGATCAATAAGACAATATTTAATTGATTTGAGCTTCAAATCTCTCACCTTGTTCTTTTCCATACCATCAGGAGGCTGCAACTTCTGTAGGAAAAATATAATGTCCTTGTACCAAGTGCATCCTGCCAATGGAGGGATGACTGGAGAACCTTCATCAAACAACTCGGCTTGCTAATTTTCTGAACAATTGTTGATGAAATGGACCCCCAAATATTTGCAATTAGATTCAGCCAACAACCTAGCTAAACCTTGGCCTTTAACCAATTTGGTGGGCTTTATCTCAAGATCAAATTCAAGGATCTTGGCAATCCACTTGCTCCTTCTTCCATCTATGTTCGGTTGAATGAGGATCTCCTTCACAGAAGCTGAAGGGACATATGCAATGACTTTTGAATGCAACACATAAACTATGAAAGATTTGAGAGCCTTGACCAAAGCATAGGCCTTCTTTTCCATGATGTCATAATTTATTTTAGCATCTCTCAGTTCCCTACTGAAAAAGGAAATGGTTTTCTCTAACCCTTCAACATTCTTCTGCATCAAAACAACTGCTACTGTGTCAAATGAAGCAAAGGAGAAAATCAGAAAATATTTGGAGTAATCAGGATTGATGAGCACAGGTGCTTCAGTCAAGGCCTTCTTTATTTGATAAAAAGAGTTGTGAGATTCAGTAGTCCATTTGATCACATTCCATTTCCTCAACATGGTTGTGATAAACTTTACCAACTCAGCAAAATTTGAAACAAACCATCTCAAAAAATTAATTTTCCCCAAGAAAGACTGGACTTCTTTCTTGGATCTAGGGAATGAAAAAGTTGGGATAGATTCTACCCTGCTTGGATCAATCTTTACTCCCTCGGCTGACACAATGTGTCCTAACAATTTCCCCTCTTTCATGGCAAATAATGACTTTTGGGGATTTAAAGAGAGACCAAATTTTCTGCATTTCAAGAAGACCCTTTTTAAATGACCATAATGTTCTTTATCAGATTATGAGAACATTGTTATGTCATCCAAATAAATGACCATGGATCACTGAAAGATCACTCCTCCGTTCATCAACCCAAAGGGCATCTTAGCATACATGAATGTACCCCAAGGAGTGGTGAAGGTTGTCTTCTCTCTATCTTCAGGCAAGACAGAGACCTGATTGTAGCCATAAAATCCATCAATCATGGACATCCTAGATGCACCTATCACCCTCTGTAATATGTGTTCCATCTTTGGTAAGGGGTAGTTTTCCTTTTTAGAACTTCTGTTCAAATTTCAGAAATCGACACATAGTCTGATTTCTCCATTCTTCTTTCTCACTGGGACCACGCTGGCCACCCATTCAGAATACCTCAAAGGAATGATAATTTGGGCATCCAAAAGATTTTTTACCTCTTTCTCCATAATGGGCAGTAGCATAGGATTTATTTGTCTCAACTTCTGCCTAAATGGCTTGGACTCTTCGTTCAATGGGATCTTGTGCTCAATGATACTTGTGTCGTATGTTCTGAGATCTTCATATGTCCAGGCCAACACATCAACAAACTCTTTTAACAATTCAACATATTCATCCCTTTGCTCTCTTGACAAGATGCTTAACAACTTGAAAAGTTTGGGATCCTCTTCTGTACCAATATTGTACTTAGTTACATCGACACCATCAGTTGAACCTTTAAACTTTACTACCACATCATTCCCATCAAACAAACTTTCTAAAGGAACTAGTCCCTTTGGAATATGGGTGTTAGGTAGCTGAACAATATGGTGGTTAGCAATTTTATTTAAAAATACATCAACATGAGGGTTACTTTCAAAATCATGATCTTGATGAATATGTAAAGAAGAGAACTCATCAACATACTCAAGAAACTTTTTGATCTCATTATCATCCTCAAACACCTTCCAATGTTAGAAATTGTCAGGTATAGAGGGTCTATATTTCACCTCTACATCATATTTTAGTTTGGGTGGCAATGGGACTCTGAAATGTCTTGCTGAGACAGCCAAAGAATCATCCATGGTATTCTCCTCACTTGGAATAAATGAAATGTTGAAAACTAGGAAGAAACTGTCAACTAGGTCCCATACTTCATTTCAGTAAGTCTTAAGCCTAGGGTGCATGGCTTGATAAATATTTTTGATATGATGAACAATTAGTTATGCATCCCCAAATACTGATAGATCTTCAATCCCCATGTATTTTGCAACCCTTAAACCCAAAACAAGAGCTTCATACTCTGCCACATTGTTGGTAGTTTCAAATTATAGTTTGTAGGACAAAGGTATAGTTTATTGACAAGGTGAAACAAAGACTACTCCAGCACCAACACCTTCCTTAGAAGAGGCTCCGTCAAAGAAAATCTTCCAAACATATGTATTTGGAGGAGGGATTTCACAAAAAGTAATGGGTTTCTTTTTTATTTCAAGAGGAGTTTCAGGAGCATTAGTGAGCTGCAATATGTTGGATCATAAATCAACGTCAAAAGAAAAAATAGGATGGTTGGTGGGGTTTTCTTCATCACTGATGATGTACGTGAGTTGCGCTTCCTTGTAAAGTCTCCTTTGTTCACCCTCGAACATAGGAATGGTGGTGTATGAAAGGTTCATATTCAAGGTTCCCCCCAATCTCTTTATCCAAGATCTAGACAGGGGCATCCCGAACTTAGGGGGAACATCAGCCACTACGATATCCATGACCACGCTCTTCATTGGCAGCTGGAACAGAGAAATGGCCAGGTCTTTGATAACCCCAAGGCACTTCACCTTCCTGGAGTTGAAAGAATATAGGTCATGGTAGGCTTTTGTAACCTCCAACCCGAGCTCTCCCATGACAATCTTAGGCATAATATTGTGAGATGCCCCTGAATCCATCAAGTAGTTATGCAACACCTTATCATGGATTTTCAATGAAGTGTAGAAGGGACAGGAGGAGTCATCTCTATCCTCTACCAAAGGCCCTAATATGACAGTTGGCCTTTCATCTTGGAGGTTAACTGAGTCTGTGGAGTGAGACACAGGTTCGGGCTGAAATTTTTTTGATAGGCACATTTTGAAATCCTCATGCTTGACTAACTCTGAGAGAGGTACAAGGATTCTAATATTTTGAATCTCATGCTCAAAGCTATAAGGGGAGGGAGGCTTCAGAATCTCCTTCACCCCTAGGATATGAATTTTGACCAATGGTGGGGGGCTCTGTGCCTTGCTTTCTTTGTTGTTGTCTGCTATATCTCTAGAAGGTTTCTCAGCTCTAGCAGGCCACTCGGGAATGTCACACTTTCCTTCTTTCTTATTGGATCGGAGGCTATATCTATTCAGATCGTTGTTGGTTTTTTATCCTTTGCTCAACTCATTCATTTGATTACTCATGAGGGCCTCTTCGTATGCAGACTGAGTCAAATGAGGGGACGAAGAGGTATCTCCAAGGAAATGGATCTGAGGATCAATATCTTCTTCCTCTTCAAATTCATCAGTAACTAGGTTATTTTGGAGAGGAGTTTTGATTTTCTGATCATCTTTGTCCCTGTTTCTATGATCTCTTTGGATGGTCTAAGGGGCATTGGTTGGTATTTTGAAACTACCCCTATTATCAACATTTGGGGAATTCCTATAGCTCTGCTTTCCTTCCAATTCCAAGCTTTCCACTTTAGTAGAAAGTGATTTTAGTAGCTTCGTTACTTCATCCATTTGAGGGGGGGAAGTAGAGGAACTAGAAGTCAGAGTTTCAGAAGTACCTTTTCTTCTGTCTCTATCAGCCTTAGTCTTAAGCTTTTCAGCTAGCAATATATTCGATTCTACTTCAAGGGATGCATCTTGCATATGAGCCAAGGAGGTATCTCTTCTTTCTCTCAACAAGAGGCAAAAATCAGGGTCAAAAGAACTAGCATAAGTCATCTTAGCGGAGGTTTCTGTAGGTTTAATTTCAATGGGAATCCTTTTATACATCTTATTAAATATTTTCGAGAAGTCTGAAACATATTCCCCCTCTTCTCTCTTAAGTGCCCCAAATTCTGTAATATAATAAAGGAGATCTTTTTTATTCCCCCAATGTCTTAAGAATTAATCATCCAGAGTAGCAATCTCGTCAATATATCTAGGAGGCAAGTCCTTAAACCAATCTCTGGCATCACCATCAAGGCTCTATACAAAAACTCTCATCCACCCATCTTCATTTTCGATGACCCGAATCTCTGCAAATCTATAAAAGGATGTAAGGTGCTCTTCTGCAATCACGTCTCCTTTCCCTGTGAACTGGGGCATGTACTTAAGGTATTATGTGGCTGGGAGAGCATTCATAGGCTAAGGTAAAACCATAGGGGCGTATCTAGTAGCCAATATCTCAACCATCTTGTTCCTAGGAGGATTAACACCTGCCATTTGGATGTGAACTGGAGGAGAACCATGAGGAGATGGAGTTTGGACATGTGAGACTGGGGTTGTTCTTCTGGGAGAAAAAGGAAAAGGCTGAGCGTTAGGAGATTAAGATGAGGGGCTAGAGGGAACAAAGGTTTCCCCTTCCGTAACTACAACAACTCTAATAGGGGGAGGAGTGGTAAATCCTGGAGTGGGAAATCCTTCTAAGGTCCTGGGTCTGAACCACTTCACAACTTCAGGGGAGATAGGGGTGTCAAAACTCTCTCCTTCCAAACAAAGAATAGGAGGAGAGAAATCAACAAGGAAACTCCCAAAATTTAAATTTCTTGAAACTCCAACAAACGGTATAACAGGAGAATAAGATGCAGCTATTGGAGTTTGTAAAGAGAGATTGAGAAGATTACTAGGATCACCTGGTACAACAATTGAAGTACCTTCCTGAGTGGTTTTTTCTTTTCTGATAATTTTCTTTGGGTCAGCTTCAAGTGTGGTTAGAGGCAGCTGTGGAGTATACCTTGTGTGTCTGCCTTTCAGAGCCACAACTGAAACAGTGGAGTCGCCAGGTGCACAATCTTCAATGGTACTGATATCTGATGCACCTTCATAATCATAGATTCTTTTTCGTTCTATCCCAAGGAAATGTCTTCAATTCGTTCCCTGACAACGACGCCAGAAATGTTAGCACTAGAAGTCACCTTCAGATTACATAAAAGGTAAGCCCAATACCAATCAGTTTATATAGTAAATGTAAATGAGTTTTAGGTGGTCAAATGGAGAAGACTCAATGATAATAATGTTCTAACTCAGAAATCTGGACTAGCATGCACAAGCAATTAAGGTCTTGGATTAACTTCAGTCATTAAGTTGGAGTAAAGGTGAGTAGAAGGAAGACTTTGGTGAGAAAGGTGTAGAGGTCTTCTATTGACATCAGGTCTTCAAGCAACTTAAGGAGGAAAAACTCAAACACAAGATCCTCTTAGATTCAAATTTCAAGGAAAATGAAAGAAATCATAACAACACTATAATCAAACATTCATCATAATACAGTCACAACAATCCATGTGAATCAATCATTCATTAACTCTCTCAGTATCAGAGGAAAATAAGATGGAGAAAGAAAATATGACTTATACTAATCAAGAAGTCTCAAATCAATTACATAACCAGAGAACTAGTGTTCTTCATCAAAATATTACAATAGCAAGGAGCCTAGCTCAACCATTTGACCTTAACAAAATACTAAAACTGCCTATATATACTCAGAAATGTTGCAACCACCAGGAGCATGATTGGACCTCTGCATTTAAAGTTTTCAATCGGTGCCTTCTCTGTCAGATTGTTGCAGGCCTTCTCATGTCAGACGCGAGCTTGCCTCAGTTAAGTGTTTTGTAGGAAAATCTGTCCAGAAGGAAACTTCAAATTGTCAATCTGCACTCACGATCGTCTTCAACCTTCTTTTTTTTTATGGGGTGAGAAGAGGTTTCAACCACCTCCCCCATTTCCATTAACTACCTTCATTGGGATCGGGATGAGGCCTGACACCCATGAATGTTCCAGGTGGTTCCCATGACTTCTTCTAGTCAATCTCGACGCCTCGAGGCCATGCAGATCTTCTTCTGTGACCAATACGGGCACTTTTGGCCTTTGGCGCATCTCCTCTCCATCGCTCCTTCTTCAATGTGACCTAGGGCCATGAACCTGCACAATTGCGTGATTGTGGGTGCGACCAAGGGTGGTTTGAAAGAAAACCGCTTTTGTCCCAGCAATTCACCATGAACCACCATGCGTCCCTTTCTAAAAACCACGGTTCTGATTGCAACCCACCCTTGAAAGTTTAAAAACGTGTGCACCTTCCAACCCTGCAATGGAGTGAGACCATTGATCTTGTGATCTGAGATGAGGCTTCCTGATCAATGACCTAGCTCTGGTGCCTTTTAGATTGATGGATCAGATCTTCTCTTTTCAAATCGATGGTAGAGATTTGCTTCACGATTCGGGCTTCAGACCCTTCAAACTTTAAACTATATTTTCCCCAAGAAAAACCTCCAGAGCTAAGGATATTTTGACGTGTGGATCCTGGATTTGGATGACTGAGATCCACTTCGGGCCTCTGACCCCTTCAACTAGATTCTATGACCCTTCTGCTCCCTCCTCAATCAACGATCGGGATCTCCTTCGGGTCTTCAGGCCTTTTCCTCCTTTTCTTTCATCAAGAGCTCTAGATCTGGCGCTGCATGGCCTCCAGAAATCGATGGCTGAGATCCCTTTGAGACTTTGATACTTCGTCGACTTCGACACTTCGACAATTCGACACTTCGGTGCTTCGGTACTTTGGCACTTTGGGACTTCGACGCTTCAACACTTCGGGAATCCCACACACTTCTCACTTTGAAACTCCCGAAGCTTATTTCCACAAACACTTGGATCAACTGCCACCTGTCCCTTTAAAAATCAACGGCTCATGATCTCTTCAGGCCTTTTGCTTCGACGCTATACTTTGTGCAAATTTTAAGATTCTGAACACCCGTGAGCCGCTAATCTGAAATCCACATGGAATTCTCGCCGTTGAAAGATGAACATACCTTTTTTCTTGATTCGAGTCTAGAACAAACTGCTCTGAGTGTCATGCTTTGAGCCCGCGGCTGCGGCCTGTGTAAACAAAGACTTGGATGATTGGATAGGGGCTGGGAAAACAAGGAGACTGGGGCAAACGAAAACGATTTTACAAGCCAAAGGGGAAAAAACTTAAGAATTGGTCTGTGAAAGGAGAGAGAGAGGGAAAAACACAAACTTAGGTAGAAACTAAAAACCCACAGGACTCTGAAAATTTTGTGTGATAACACCCTCAATAATGAATTGTGATTCAGAAATAATTATTAAGGAAACACAAAAAACAAAAGAAAATTAAAAACAAAAATAAAACAAAAGAAAAACGAAAGCTAGAGATATTTACAGGGGGTAAGTCTGATTTTCTCAGGTGAAGTATTTCTTGAGAGACTGACCATTCACTGGAAAAGTGTTTCGATGTCCCTCTAATTTGTGCAAACGAAAATAACTAGGACCCAATTTTTCAGAAATGACAAAAGGCTCGAGCCACAGGTTTTGAAACTTAGTATGTTCTCCTTTATTCTCGTGTGCTTTGTCCCATTTGAGGACCAAATCCCCTACATTATAATTTCTTTATGAGGAGGAACTTGTATCAAACCAAATTTTAACAATTTGTTGATGTTGATCTAATTTATGTTTTGCTTGTGTCCTTACTTCTTCCAATTTTAGTAAAGCGTTTATCTGATTCTCTAAAGGGGGACATTCTTCCTCTTGAACTTTCTGCGATAATTGTAGAGAAGGGATCAAGACGTGTGGAGGAAGTATGGCTTCTCTTCCGTAAACGAGGAAGAAAGGAGAATTATCGATGGCATCTTTTGAAGTGACTCTATCAACCCAAAGTGCCTTGTGCAACGCATTGTGCCAATTTTTATGATTTCCTGGCACTGTTCTTTTTATTATTTTGATTAGATTTTTATTTGTTGACTCGGCGAAATCATTTCCTTGGGGGTAATAGCTGGCAGATTATTTTAGCTTAATCCATTTTTATAAAGAAAAGACATTCATATCCAGGGAAGAAAAATAAGAAGCATTGTCGAAAACTAAACACTCAGGTATTCTGAAACGAGTGATAATATGAGAGTTTAAAAATGAAACTACCTGACTCGTGTTTACTACCTTTAATGGTAAAGTCTCAGACCACCTCGTAAAATAATTTGTTGTCGCAAGAATATACTTGTGTTGTTGTGAGGAAGGTGGATTAATTGGTCCTATAATATCGAGGCCCCACTGCTGAAAGGGTGTGTCTACCGTAACAGGCTGTAAAGGGAAAGCAACCTTCTTGATTCGTCGTGTAGCCTTTTGATAGAATATACATTTGTGGGCCAAAGTGTGAGCATCTTTAAATAAGGTGGGCCAATAGTAGCCAACCCTAAGTAGTTTGTGGGCAGTCGTATCTCCACCAAAATGACCCCCAACATCGTTGGAATGCAGTTCAGCTAGCACCTTTTCGGATTCTTCTTTTTCTAGGAAACGTAGAAAAACACCATCAAAATTCTTTCAGAACAATATATCATTAATTAATTGAAAATATGTAGATATAAGCCTCAACTCTCTTCTGTTTTTTGGATCAAGGTTACGAGGAGCAGTTCCATGTAGCAAATAAAATCTGATATCATCATACCATGGATTAGACACAGTTTGTGTACAAAAGATTTCTGTTTCGTTATGCAGATTTGCAGCTGATGTTGTTATTTGATTCTCTGATTTTTCAATTGAATCGGCTACCAATTTGAAAAGACCTTGAACTCTAACAATTTGTGCATGTACTATTTCAAGATCATACTCTTGAGGGGATGTCATCCAATTTTCCCTTTTCTCCCCTAGCTCCTTCTGCACTAACAGATTTATTACAGTAGGGTAAGGAACAACGACTTTTATCCTGGATTTCAAAAGGTAAGATCTGAAATGTTTAACTTCTTTGAAAACAACGTATGCCTTTTGATCTACTACAGGGTAATTTAATTCTGCTCCTTTAAAGGCAAAGCTCATAAATGAAATAGGTATCTCGTTGTTTTCATCATTTTTCTATGTGAGCATAGCAACATAAGATTTATCAGATGCAAAAGTATAAATTGTGAAATCTTTGGAGAAATCAGGACTCATCAAGGAGGGAGATTCGGTTATATCTTTTCTAATGAAATTAAAAGCTTGATTCTCTTGTGATCCCCATTTTTACAGAACATCCTTTTTTATCAAGTTTTGTAGAGGTCTAACCATCTCATAAAAACTTGGAACAAATCGTCTGACAATATTTATTTTACCCAGAAAGGATTGCATTGCCTTTTTGGAAGAAGGTGGAGGAAGGTTGGAAATGGCTTGGGTTCGTTCAGGGTCAATTATCATTCCATCTTTAGAGACTATAAATCCAAGTAATTTTCCTTGTTCTATTGCAAAGACTGATTTCTTAGGATTGAGTGAAATACCAAACTTGCGACATCGCTCTAACACATCCCTAAGATGAGATAAGTGATCTTTCATGTTCTTTGAAAAGACAGTGACATCATCCAGGTGGACAATGAATGATTGATTGATAAGGCAACGAAAAGCAATGTCCATTTCCCTTTGGAAGGTGGCCCCGACATTAATCAATCTGAAAGGAATTTTTCTATAGGCGTAAGTGCCCCATGGGGTACGAAAAGTGGTTTTCAACTGATCTGATGGAGACATAAGGACCTGGTTATACCCTGCGAAACCATCTAATAAGGATAGCCTCTCAGAACCTGATACTTGTTGCAAAATTTATTCCATTGGGGGAATGGGGTAATTGTCTTTATCAGAGGCTCGTTTCAAATTACAAAAGTTAACACAAAGTCAAACCCCATTTTTCTTTCTTACCGGGACTAAGTTGGATACCCACTGAGTATGTCGTACTGGAAAAATGATCTTGGCGGTGAGTAGTTTATTCAGTTCCTTTTTTACTGTCGGTTCTAATTTAGGATGCATTTTTCTAAGTTTTTGTTTAAAAGGTTGGGTTTGGGGCTTCATGGGAATTACATGTTGTATTATGTTTGGATCAAAAGTTTTTAGATCATCATATGTCCAAACAAACACATCTTTGAATTATTTGAACAATTTTATGAATGCAGATCTCTCTTGTTTAGAACACCCTTTTCCCAGATTAATATTTTGAGGATTATCTTGTGTTCCTAAATTTATAGTTTCATACAGTAATGAGGAACTATTTGTTTTGCAATTGACTACCCCCCTAAACTCGTCACATAAATCATAAAATTTCTCTAATCTAACAACAATTTTGGGGATAGAGTTTACCAGTTCGGATGATATTTCCGCAGAACGAGAGTCAAATATTACCGTGAAATCTTAGAGGTTTTCATTGTGGGTGCTTTCATCGATTACCGCATCTTGGAAAGTGTCCTCCATATGCATAAAATTGATGATTTGTTGATTTTAATCAAACACTCGCCAATTGGTGATGTTGTCAGGAATCGATGGCCTAAATAACAATTCAACCAAGAATGCGTTAGGGGAAAGACCCTCAGCAGGAAATAATTTTTAAGCAACATTAGCTAATAAACCAGCTTCCGAATTACTCGACCTAGGAATGGAATTTATGTTAAAAGCGAGAAATTTACGTATTAATCTCCATACCTCAGTTTGGTAGTTTTTAAGATGAGGTGATAAACAATGAATAGCGTTTTTTACCTGCTTGATTACGATTTCAGAGTCACCGAATACTACCAAGTTTTGCACGTCAAGATCCAATGCCTTCTTTAGTCTCGTAGAAGTGCTTAATATTCTATTGTGTTGGTAGTACATTCAAATTATAATCGACAAACAATAAATGTTTTATTACCTTTGGGATCGATCATTACACAAACAGTGCTTGCCCCTTCCTGGAATTTAGATCCCTCAAAGTATAATGACCAGATTTCTTAGTCATCAGTAATGTTCGGTTTACTTTTCAAAGTTGTTATTTGAGTATAGGATGATATTTCAGATTGTTGTTCTGGGTTGGTGATAGAGAATATTTCAGTCATGAAATTTCCAAAAAAAGTATCCATTCCCTGTGCCTCAATTGCATTTACATCAGTAGTAAAAGGCTCATTGGGATCGTTTAAATCTGTAACAGTGTACTTGAGGTAACGTTCTTTGTTTATCCTGATCTTGTTAGGCTGTCCATTCTCTGGCAACCACATATGAGACTAATTTGTAGAAAAATAACCATGTAACTACTCTGACCAATCTCCACTTAAAAATAAGCCATAAACTTTTGGAATATCAACAACAATTATATCATTTACTTGGTGGATCTTTGGGTTAGATGACAACCTTATCAATACATTCTTAAGTTCACCAATGACCTTGACATTAGTTCGGTATACTGAATGATATTTAAATCAGAAGGTTTGACTTCAACATTAATTTTCTGACACATAGATAGAGGCATTACATTTGATGAGACGCCAGAATCAACCATGCAGTTATGTACATTTATGTTGAAAATTTTGAAATTTAACAAGAAAGGTGGTGCATTTTTTGTGATGATACAACAAAATTATGCTGATTTTTTATGGCTGTACTTGAAATAGTCTTATCTAAATTTCCTACAGTTTTCTCTGATATGTTCCTTTTATCCTGATTTTCAGATGATTTTTAATGGAGACATCTTTTGTTTTATTTGGGTCATTTTCTGTTGATTTTTTGCTCATAGGATCATTCTTTTTATTATTCTCAGCTATACTTTGGAGCATTTGCTGTAGGATAAGAGGGAATTTAAGTAATTCAAAAACTGATATATTTTCCCTTAGTTTTTTAAGATCTTCAACCAAATCATATTCTAAAACTTGGGCAACAGGGTTTTGTTTGGTTTCAGTTTGTTTTGGTTGTTTGGAAACCATATTCCTACTTGTTTCAGGTGGAAGTTTGTTTTGTACTTTAATTCAAGTGTTATAAGGATGGACAGTTTCAAAATTTGCTTGAAAGATGTTGTCCGACAAATGTCTGAAAACAAGAGGAGATGAGTGTTGGATCATGTTGTCATTGATGCCAAAGGTTTAATAAGTTGATATCAAAGGATTGATGTCAAGTGACTCATTGATGTCAAAGGATTGATGTCAAGGAATTGGTTAATGCCAAAGGATGATTTTATGATGTCAAAGGTCAAAGGTTTGATAAACAATGTCGTATCATAAGATATAGATGAAGATGGATCGATGTGGTTTCATTGGTATATGATCCATTGTTGGATTGATGTAAATATGATTCATTATTTTTGATAAGGAGTACAAATGGATGAACTCCAAAGTGGTCCCCTTATGATGAAATCCCCCACGGGAAGACACTTTACGGTTGAGTTATCCTAGAAGAATGGTTGGAGAACCCATGCGTGTTTGTGGAATAATGAGATGAAGATCAATGAATTTGTTAGTAAAATTGTCCTAGTTGGATAATGCTTGTCATATCATTTACGGTGTTATGTGGAATGTCTCATAACTCCTCATGGTTTGAGAGTTATGGACTTACGAAGTTGGAGGACACTCATATGTAGGCTTGAAGCCCCAAAAGATCAAAGAAGTCAAAGAGCTTGCAAAGAAGAAATCATTATTTAAATGAAAAAGTAGAATGACAAAGTCAAGGAGGATTATTTAAATGATAATTGAGGTGACAAAATCGAGGAGGATTATTTAAATAATAAACTAATGGAGAACCTTCTAATTATGGAAAGTGGTTAACCCTAAAATGTGGAAAATAGGTTAAGTGACCTAGAAATAGGTTAAGTGACCTAGAAGTGGGTTAAGTGACCTAGAAGATGCTTCTAAGGAAGCTACTTGGAGAGTATAAATAAGAGGCAAGGGTCTCTTGTGAAAATAATATTTTGTGTGTATCTCTTGTGTATCTCTTGAGCATGTATTGAATATCTATTCTGAGAGAAAGGAGATCTGGAGGATCTCATGGACACATCAAAGTTTTGGCAAGTCTGCGATCATGACGACAAAAGTCTCAGAAGTTCAGAAACCCTAGTTTCAGAGGTATACACGGGTTGTAGTGAGTCAGGGCGCATACATACGCGGGCTAAATGAGGACAAGGCACATACAATGGACGAATTCATGTAGACTTATGTGTGAGCTGGTGCCAGGCTCTTGAAGACTGAAGCAGGTTCCAGATATGAATTTTATAGGCTCAGATCTTCCATAGAAACTCTGGTATGGTTACATTGTTGTCTTGATGGATACTCTTGCTTGTTGTGTGGTGAATGCTTAAGGCATTCTTGGTATGGTTGTTGTGATGTGGTTTGTGCTGGCTGATAGAATGAGCAACACTCTTATGATTTAGTACTGATATGATTGCCATAATATTTTGATTTCTTATACATGATTTAGTAGCATTCATATTGTATGGTTGAGGAGCATGAGTAAGTTGTTGGAGAGATTGGATGTGTTGTGATTAGTTATGGGTCAGATGGGACAGTGAAAGACAAAAGAGAATGTGATTGAAGGTTGCATAGAATCTGATTTCATCTTGAAGAGAAAACCATAAGTGCTCAGAAGTGATACGCATGTTGTAGTACAGACTGGTCGCATACATACGCAAGTTGTACTATTGGTAGGGCACGCACATACACGTGCTACACTACCGACAGGTCGTGTACCTGTTGACAGATTGCTATCTATTGAGAATTGTTGCCTCATCTCAGTTGGTGCTGAGGGTGTAAGTTGAGTCTTGCATTATAGAGCTGGTGCCCTTGTAGAGTTGTACTTTATTCTGTTGTTGTTGATAACCCAAGGATTGTAGTCCGTAATAAAAAAATGTACATACATCTTGTGTTCCTTGTGGTGATGATTTGTTGATGATATATTTCTGATATATGTTCACATTTAACTAGTTATAGATGACAATAATAAGTAATGAATACATGGTAATTGCTAACTAATGATTTTTGTGAAGGGGAATTTTTGGGTAAAAGATCCCCACACTCATTCACCCCCCTCTAAGTTTGGTCGGTCTGTCCAACGATTGGTATCAGAGAAGGCCTTCACTATAACCCTTAACAAGCTTGGAGGATATCTATGGAAACACAAAATGGATGATGAAGTTCCAATCCTTGATGAGGAAAACTATTATACTTGGAGAATAGAAATGAGAGTGTATTTGAAAGAGATGGGAGAGGGTATTTGGAAGGCAGCCATTGGTGGATCAGTTTCATTGAAGAACAAGTCAAAGTTTGCAGCTCAAAGGGAAGGAAAGAAGAATGATGCATTAGCTCTCAAGACAATTCTTAGTGGACTCTATAGGACAATGCACTTCCGCCAAGGATCTATGGATAAATATAGAGGAGACATATCAAATCAAGAAGGAAAATATTGAAGACCACTCCATCAAGATCATAAAAGGTAAAGAATCTCCAAAAACTCTTGATTGCATTATTTCTAAATTTGATCTTGAAGACATTTGAAATGAAGGAAAAGAATCATATGATGGTATTGGCAAAAAGGAAGATCTTGAAGACATTTCAAATGAAGGTAAAGAATCATGTGATGATGTTGGCGAAAAGGAAGATATTGAAGACAATTCCATCAAGACAAATGAAGTTAAAGAATCTCCAACAACCCTTGATTGCAATAATTCAAAATGTGAAGATGTTGAATTTTTCTCTACAAGTGAAGAAGAAAATCTAGAAGTAATTTGGATAGAATCAATTGATTTTTATCCCATGGAAGAAGTAGAAGAAAATCTATCGGAGCTTAAAGAGAAAGTTGAAAGAATTCTATATGAATATAGAAATGACCACTATTATATAGACTATAACTATCTTTTGGATAACACTAAAAGTTTCTTAAGAAGAGTCAAAAGCACATCTTGAAGTTAAATGAAATGCTCAAAGAACAAAAAAAGAGTAATAAGACTCAATTAGATAAAAAAGGAAGAAGAGATCACAAGACTAAATAATGAAAAAGAAGATAAGAAGGTAGATGATGAGACTAGCAATTTTTTTCAAATTATTGTCCATCTCAAGACCAAAATTGAAGAAGCCAAAAGGGTAGAGGATCTATTGAAGAATCAAGTATATGAAAAGGAAGAGTCATGTCATAAGTTAGAATCCGAAGTTGTTGACCTTATAAATAAAGTAGAGAAGTCAAACAAATTCTTGAATAGCTCATAAATCTTGAATGAGATCTTGGAAAGTCAAAGATCACCAAATGATACATCAGGTCTTGGATACAAGAGAGAATCTACACATGCAGAAGCAAGCACCTCAAAGAAGCATGAGGTAAGTCCCTCACTCTCAAAGGATGAAGATAATGTTGCAATTCAACCATCTACACAATGGAGGGAAAGTTTCAAAAGAACAAACAAAGGAAGACATCAAAAATCCATCCTTACACCTCAAAGAAGATGGACACCAAAGAAAAGTTATGGAAGTGTTTTTCATGGTCAATGTTATTCATGTAATGAATATGGTCACAAATCTTTGGAATGCAGATCTTATGCAAGGAGAGATAATGGAAGATTTCATAACACCATAAGGTGTTGGAGATGTGATCAAGTTGGACACATTGTTGTTCACTGTCACAACATGAGATGCTACAGTTGTAGTGGATTTGGCCACAAATCCGAGGATTGATGGAACACAAGAAGAAAGTCCATGATGAGAACTTCATATAGCATGACTAGAATAAGGAATGAAGTAAGGAAGGGATACATATTTGAAAAGATGGAAGCTCAGAGCTCAAGTTCTGAGAAGCAGGGACACCTTCAGAAGTGGGTGAAGAAGACTGAACAACCAGAGAAGAATGGAATCCTTAAGGGAAGCTCAAGTGTGTCATATATTGAAGCATACGTGGGTGACAGTGGTAATAGTCATGTACATATTCAGGTTGACCTTGAATAGGTCGCATACATACGCGAGTTGTCTGTGCAGCAGGCCATGTATATGTGGTAAATCCTAGGGAAAAGGGATATGCACATGGGTTGCAGCTTCATGTGATGGTATAACTCTGTGTTGCAGGGTTTGACATAGTTTTTTGCTAGTTCTAACATTGTTTGATGTAGGTTTTCATGATTACATATTGGATTATGTAATGTGATGATATAAAATGAAAGGCTATCTTGGATGCATGGCACTAACCCATGAGTATGGATTGAGGCATTCTTATGTTGAATAACATTGCTAGGTATGACAGTGAATTTATGGCACCTTGGTTATGTGATATATATTGATGATGCTAGCTAGAGATGTCATTGATCTATTGAATCACACTACTAGTACATGTATTGTTGGATGCTTAGTATTTGTTGTAGTGAATGGAGGATTGAGGCTTGATCCATAGTTGATGCATGATTGATACACTTCTAGTACATTGGTAGAGGCACCTACTAACAAGTTGATTGGAACATGTTTTATGGTGGATTTGGCATACATGCATGAGGATTCATTTTGTTGTGGTGCATGGTTGATGTACTTGCTTGGTACAAGTGGTGATACATGTTGATGTACATGTTTGGTACACTCATAGATGATACATGTTTGGATGATAGTACTTGGATAAAAGTACACCATTGGTATTACTTGATTAACACATACTTTGGTACATGATGTATTGGATGATATGATGAGACACTTGATTGATTGAGATACATGATTGTGGCACGTGGTTCATGGTGGAGACATATCATGAGTGATATGACACTTGTTTGGCATGTTGATAGATGCACATGGTTGGCATGTTGGTAGAGGCATATGATTGGTACACCATTGGCACATGCTTTTAGCATATGGTTGATACATTCCATTGATGATGGCACATTTTATGGTGTTGATATACATTATTGATGTACATGGGTGTTGTGCATGGTGGGCACACAATTTGGTACATGATGTACTTGGTTGATGTTTTATTCATGATTCTCTCATTTCATGGTATGGCATGAGTTTTGATGCATGAACAGGTCCAGGGATCGTCATAGAAAGAGCGGTTGTTTTATGATCCAGTTGAGCAGTGGCATTTGCAGCAGAAGCTATTACCGTGGTATCATATTGTTCATATTGCAGAAAAGATAGGGGGAGACATACCCATAGGGGGAGTCATTCTTCTTCCAATGATTCTAGGAGGAGATATTTATCAGATGCATACTTGGTAAAATAGCCCTATATTTGAAGAAAGAGCACATAGGCATAATTCCAGAGGGAGCAATGATCACAGGGGGAGCATGAGCGATATATATTCATAATTACATAAAAGTGGTATCCCTTGTTCAAAAGGGGAGAGATTATTCAGAGGAATATCAAATGCATTCGAGCGGGGGGAGCATCCCCAAGGAGAGTTCAAGCAGGGGGAGAAGCCCCAAGAGGAGAATGATCCTTTTCCATTGATGTCAAAGGGGGAGAGATAGTCACATTGATTTGATTGATGATTATTGATGTGGAGAGATAGTCACATTGATGTGATTCATGACTATTGATGTAGAGCATGCCTTTTCTACATGTTGACATCAATGATTGGTGTTGACATCAATGTTGGTATTTCCATCAATGCCAAAGGGGGAGATTGTTGGATCATGTTGTCATTGATGCCAAAGGTTTAATAAATTGATATCAAAGGATTGATGTCAAGTGATTGATTGATGTCAAAGTACTGATGTCAAGGAATTGGCTAATTCCAAAGGATGATTGTATGATGTCAAAGGTCAAAGATTTGATAAACAATGTCTTATCATAGTATATAGATGAAGATGGATCGATGTGGTTTCATTGGTATATGATGCATTGTTGGATTGATGTAAAGATGAGTCGTTATTTTTTATAAGGACTACAAATGGATGAAATCCAAAGTGGTCCCCTTATGATGAAACCCCTCACGGGAATACACTTTACGGTTGAGTTATCCTAGAAAAATGGTTGGAGAACCCATGCTTGTTTGTGGAATAATGAGATGAAGATCATTGAATTTGTTAGTGAAACTATCCTAGTTGGATAGTGCTTGTCATATCATTTCCAGTGGTATGTGGAATGTCTCATAACACCTCATGGTTTGATATTTATGGCCTTACGAAGTTAGAGGACCCTGATATGTAGGCTTGAAGCCCCAAAAGGTCAAAGAAGTCAAAGATCTTGCAAAGAAGAAATTATTATTTAAATGATAAAGTAGAATGACAAAGTCAAGGAGGATTATTTAAATGATAAAGTGAGGTGAAAAAATCGAGGAGGATTATTTAAATAATAAAGTAAAGGATAACCTTCTAATTATGGAAAGTGGTTAACCCTAAAATGTGGAATATAGGTTAAGTGACCTAGAAATAGGTTAAGTGACCTAGAAGTGGGTTAAATGACCTAGAAGATGCTTCTAAGGAAGCTACTTGGAGAGTATATATAAGAGGCAAGGGTCTCTTGTGAAAAGCATATTTTGTGTGTATCTCTTGTGTAGCTCTTGAGCATGTATTGAATATATATTCTAAGAGAGAGGAGATCTGGAGGATCTCATGGATGCATCAAAGTTTTTGCAATTCTGAGATCATGACGACAAAAGTCTCGGAAGTTCAAAAACCCTAGTTTCCGAGGTATACGCATGTTGTAGTGAGCCAGGGTGCATACATACGCAGGCTGAATGAGGACAGGGCACGTACAGTGGATGAAGTCATGTAGACTTATGTGTGAGCTGGTGCTAGGCTCTTGAAGACTGAAGCAAGTTCCGGATCTACATTCCATGGGCTCGGATCTACCATAGAAACTCTGGTATGGTTACATTGTTGTCTTGATGGATACTCTTTCTTGTTGTGTGGTGAATGCTTAAATCATTTTGGTATGGTTGTTGTGATGTGGTTTGTGTTGTTTAATAGAGTGAGCAACACTCTTGTGATTCAAAACTGATATGATTGCCATAAAATGTTGATTTCTTATACATGATTGAGTAGCATTCATATTGTATGGTTGAGGAGCATGAGTAAGTTGTTGGAGAGCTTGGATGTGTTGTGATTGGTTATGGGTCAGATGGGACAGTGAAAGCCAAAAGAGAATGTGATTGAAGGTTGCAGAGAATCTAAGTTCATCTTGAAGAGAAAACCCTAAGTGCTCAAAAGTGATATGCATGTTGTAGTACAGACTAGTCACGTACATACACGAGTTGTACTACTGGTAGGGCGCGTACATATGCGTGTTGCACTACCAACAGGTCACGTACCTATTGACAGATTGATATTTGTTGAGTATTTTTGGCTCATCCCAGTTGGTGCTGAGGGTGTAAGTTGAGTCTTGCATTATAGAGCTGGTGCTCTTGTAGAGTTGTACTCTATTCAGTTGTTGCTAATAACCCAAGGATTGTAGTCCGTAATAAAAAATTATACATACATCTTGTGTTCCTTGTGTTCCTTGTGGTGATGATTTGTTGATGATATATTTATGATATGTGTTCACATTTAACTGGTTATAGATGACAACAATAAGTAATGAATAAATGGTGATTTCTAACTAATGATTTTTGTGAAGGGGAATTTTTGGGTAAAAGATCCTCAGACTCATTCACCCCCCCTCTAAGTGTGGTCGGTGTGTCCAACAATGAGTCCTCCTCATCAGGTGTTTCCTCTTCACCTATGTTGTCTTGATTTTCAGGAGGTACAGAATCAACGTTATCATGCTTCCAGTATTGCTTATAAAGCGTACTATAGTCCTTCAAAGTTCAGAACTTCTGTGGTCGGGTTTGGCCGGTTTGGAGGAAAAGGTTTCCTGAAAGGTGGTCTAAAACTTCCTTTACTTGTAGATGCTTCCTCAACGGATATTTTTAATTCTACGACCTAATTTGATAATTTCTGGAAATCTTTCTGCAAACTTTCCAAGTCTAAAGTCTCTTGTTGATTTTTACTTTGAGGAGTTCTTGTGAGAATTTCTATTTTCTTTTTAGAAGAGGAGGTTGTTTCAGCCTCAATATTTAAATTATATTTTAAACTCAGAATTCCCTTCTCGATAAGGACTTCCTCCACAAAGGCTTCTAGTAATGTGTTATTTTTGGACCTTTTAACCCATATAGCTATATTGTTATGGAGGGCCTTAGTACACAAAAATCAAGTTTTTCGCAAGCATCGAATGTACAGGGATTTTATTTTTTAACGCAACAAATCTCTTGTTGAAATCCTTAACTTTTTCTTTAGGGTTCATTTTCATACTAGAAATCTCCATTACCATAACTTCTGGAGATTTATCATCTCAAAATTTTTATAGAAAGAAGGCTTCAAACTTATCCCAAGAGACGATGGTTTGGGGTTGTTGCGCAAAATACCAGGTTGAGGAATTCCCCTCAAAAGTGTAAATGAAAAACCTGTACATGACATCCTCGTGTTCGACGCTTCAGATCCTAATAGCTAACATGAATTTCTTGATGTGATCCTCAGTTGATTGCTTCGAATCTGGGTCAAATTTGGGTAGGCACTTTTCCAGATGTTTGGGTAATGGGTGTTGGGGTCCAGGTACTGCCATGACATCTTGATAGAGCCAAGGTCCAGCGGGATTATTTTGGTTGGCCATGGGATTTGGTGGATATGAAGGTTAGGATTGTTCAGATGAAGAACTACCTTCGTCTGAGGATTCCTCTCTTAAAGAGGGTGGAGAAGAACCAGGTGGGGATGGTGGGAGACCAGATCCCCTAGCACCTAGGATTAGTGCTTCAGAAGGATCAGTGATATTACTGCCTAATGTGTTATCAGGCAGACCAGTGTCAAGAGGTTGTTCTTGCAGATTGGATAAATCAAGGGGTTGATTTAGTTATCTACCAAGTTGTCTGATTCGGGATAAAGCACTTTGAATTCTCAAAATTGACTAGCGGAAAATTTCATGTACATCAATCCCTTGAGGAACTGGTGTCACTAGCTCGGCGGAAATTTCAGGAGTATTTTCTGAGGTAGTAGCTGGGTCAGGTATAAAGTTAGGGTCTGAGTGACTACGCGCTGCGACAGGAGAATGATTGTTTGGGGGAGTCCTACGACTTCCTCGTTCCATCAATGACTTCTAGGCCCTCCTTCTAGTGCCATTTTTTGACAGGAGTTTATGACACACCGTCAACAAGAAGGGAAGATCTGGACCGGGGTTGTCTATTTAACCAAATTCATTTGGGATAATCTACCCTAACGGGTTTTATGGCTCCGTTAGCCAATTGGGATTCTAAAATAATTAAAAGATGTAAACTAACTAAAGGTACAATCCTATCAATCAATACATTAATACAATTTCTTAACTAATAGTAGTATTATATACAAAATATATATACAATTACAAGGTTTAAGTAAAGCCTTGTGAAAATGATTTTTTCAACTAATGGATCAAAACTAGATAAAAAAATAAAGGAAATTGTTCTTGTACTATAAATGACAAAATAATAAACAACGAGTGAATAAGATTATAAATGATATAACGATAATGGACAAAGCATTTAACGTTAAAATTATGTAATCATTATTCATTCGCAAATCAACAAATCAAATCAAATATTAACTAACTAACCTGACGTTGATCAACAGTACTAAGCCATATTCGTCTTTCTGTGTTTGTATAAGCTCCACTTAAACTCTGTCAAGTATAAATCTATGACAAAAGCAAGAATGATACTTCCTAAAATAACTCAGGGAAGTCTTTTATATTCAGAACAAGTCTATGATGACAAAAAGACAAATAGATTTTATCTCATGTGACTTTAAAATATCCAATAGCTGAAAGTGAAATAAACTCCAACTCTCAACAAATGGTATTATCAACTACCTAAGATTAGATGTAAACTCAAAATGCATAGATAGACGATTAGTCACAGATATTAAAAGAACCATAATATAATGAACCACGTAAAGAAAAACATAACATGAAAAGTTATATGCAGAACAGTCTAAAGCTAGTTCAATACAGATAAAATTTCATGTCCAGAAATTATATGAGAAACAATAATAACATTGCACAGTCTACAAAAGGACGAAATCCAAAGAGTAAAATGTATCCCATATAGTTTTAGAATAAGTCCATCATATGGTCCAAGAGGAATTTCCCTCTCCCTAGGCAAACAGTGTTATTTAAACAAGTTCCTAGTTTGTTCCTCATATCATGCAAGATAGAGACAAATCTTCTTTAAAATGCTTTTACTAAAACAAAATAACCATAAAGATAATTCTGTTGAAATCTTATAATCCAAAATAGTTACATCATTAAAACATTGTTTTTCAAAAATGAAATTTACAAGTCCATTATATGCCCAACTTTTGACTCGTTCTATTAATCGTTGCACATTAACCTGTTGTTCGACAAAGAAAAACGAAATCTAAATTAGACAATAATCAAATAAATAAATTTAAAAGACAAGCTACAAAATATTCGATTATGTAGTTGGTCTAAATAAAACAAAATAAAAACGAATTCATTTATTATCCAAACAAAATCCAATCGTGAATTACAAGAAAAGTATTTACCAATTAGAAATTTGAAAGGGAAACATCAGGAAAATCTGAATTTACAATAGCATTGAAACTGGTGGAGTTTTTTTGTAAGTTTTAAACCTATGAAGTAAAGAAATGCATATAGATTCTTAAGAAAAACAGAAAATAATCAATGGCTCATACACAGTACACAAATATTTACACTGGAAACCCTTAAGAAAGAGAAAACCAGTCTTCCTTGGTGTCGCACCTTTCAACTATTTTTTGTATTAATTTCACCATTCACCATACAATATATACAATGTTTTAGGTATTCCGTAGCTACCAAAAACCTAATCCCTTAATCCATGATTAATTTAGAAAACTGCTAAAAATAGAAAAATCCGTTAAGAATCTGACGCGCCCACACACACACATGCAACACATATAACACATACCCAACATTCTCCCACTTATTGTTTTCTTTTCATATAGGGGTTCACATGATTATATAGTCAACAATCTAGGGCAGCAATTCGCATTGTTACTCTACACCAGGAGAACTTTTTTGTGCTCATAGACTTTGTCAATAAATCTACAACATTCTTCAAAGTTTCAGCCTTTTCTAGCAACACCTTCTTTTCTTCAACCATGTCTCTCACAAAGTGATACTGAACATCAATATGATTTGTCTTCGAATGATAAGATGGTTTATTTGCCAGGAAGATTGCACTCTGACTGTAAAAATCTAATCTCAATGCTTGTTGTACCAACCCAATACCTAAACACAATCTTTGTAACCATACTGCTTCCTTGCTTGCATGAGTGGCTTCCATGTATTCAAATTCTTTAGTTGAGAGTGCCACTACAGTGTGTATTTTGATCATCCAATTGATTGCTCCTCCAAATAGGTTAAACACATACCCACTTGTATATCTTCTGTGATCCAGATCTCCAACCCAGTCTGCATCAAAAAAGCCATGTATGTCCACCACTCTGTCCAATCCTGGTCTTCCTTGGTAGCACAATCCATAACTGGTAGTGCCACGAAGATACCTGAAGACCATCTTTAATGTTGTCCAATGCTCCTTCCCTGGTTTTGACATATACCTGCTCAAAACTACCACTGCATGTGTAATGTTCGGTCTAGTACATACCATTGCATACATCAAACTGCCAACTTCACTGGTATACGAAACATGGGACATGTCCTTTTCTTATTCCTGTGTCTTGGGACACTGATCTGTAGACAACTATACACATATAAGAATAGGAACCTTGATCAGTTTAATTCCATGCATATTAAACCTCTGCAATATCGTCTTAACATATTTTCTTTGATTCAACCATAGTTTCTTGTTTGCACGATCTCTTTTAATCTCCATTCCCAGAATGAAGTTAGCAACATCGAGATCCTTCATGTCAAATTTGGAGGATAGCTGCAATTTCACCTCCTTGATAACATCCATGTTATTTCCTACCAGCAACATGTCATCACCATACAACACTACATAAATGAAGTGATTACCAACCTTCTTGGAATATACACAATGATCATCCCTTCTTCTCACAAATCCCAATTCAAGGATGTATGTGTCAAACTTTTGGTACCACATCCTAGGTGATTGCTTCAAACCATATAGTGACTTCTTTAGCTTACATACCAGCTCTTTCTTTCTTTTCACTACAAAGCCTTTTGGTTGCTTCATGTAGATTTATTTTTCCAGATCCCCATGTAGGAATGTTGTCTTCACATCCATTTGTTCCACTTCAAGATCAACAACACCAACAACAGATAAAAGAAATCTAATAGATGTTAACTTGGCAAAAGGAGAAAAAATCTCACCAAAGTTGATTCCCTCTACCTGGGAATAACCTTTTGCTACTAACCGAGCTTTGTATTTCTCCACTTTTTCTTCTGCATTGAAATTCTTCTTAAACAACCATTTTCTACGAACATATTTTCTTCCAGCTGGCAAATCAACTTATCCCATGCCTCATTCTTATCCAAGGCATCCATTTCTTCAACCATGGCCTTCTTCCATAGTTTACTATCCTCTGAATTCATTGCTTCCCTAACAGTTCTGGGATCATCGTCAGTAATTGATAAAGAAAAATTAGAACAAAAATTAGGTGGACTATACCTTTCTAATTGCCTTCTTTTCCTCACCGATCTCCTCAATACTGGGTTATGAGGTTCTTCTTCTTATGCTTCATCTTCTTCAGATGATTCAGATTTTGCATCATCCAACTCAAGCTCTATTTTCTCAGGTTCATATTGCCTTGGCAGGAATTCCTGTTTGGATACATCTCTTACCTCTCTAAAAAAAACATCCCGACTGTAAACAATCTTCTTATTTTCTGGGTTCCAAAGCTTATAACTTTTCACACCATCTCTATAACCCATAAAGATACACTTTTTAGCTTTATTATCCATCTTACTCATATTTTCCTTTGGAACATGTACATAAGCATCACACCCAAACACCGTAAAACAATCTTCTTCTTATTTTCCTGGTTCCAAAGCTATAACTTTTCACACCATCTCTATAACCTATAAAGATACACTTTTAAGCTTTTTTATCCATCTTACCTATATTTTCCTCTTTGAACATGTACATAAGCATCACACCCAAAACACACCGAGATGTCTAAGAGAGGGTGTCTTACTTAGTCCATACCTCTGTGGATTTTATCCAATGGTCAGAGTGAGGGTGATCGATTGACTGTGTAACATTGTACCCACCGCTTCAAAATTTTGTCCTAACTCGCACCACTAAGCATTGCTCCTTGCTTTGTCCATCTAAGTAATCGGTGTCATGTTCAACCTTTATGCAACTCCATTATGTTGAGGTGTGTATGGAGTAGTATTCTGCCTTACTACACCACACTTCTTACAGAATTATTCGAATTCATTTCTGCAGAATTCTCCACCATTATCTGTCCTCAATACCTTTATTTTATTCTCTGTCTGATTTTCTACCAGAGCCTTCAACTCTTTAAATTTATCAAATACCTCAGATTTATTTCTAAGAAAATAAATCCATGTGTTCCTTGAGAAATCATCTATGAATGAAACATAATACACATATTTACCTAGTGATGGAAGAGGCACAAGTCCAAACACATCACTGTGTATCAACTCTAAGATCCCCTTTTCTCTTGTAGCACCAGATGGGAATCTTACTCGATTCTATTTTCCATATATAAAATGTTCACAGAAATCAAAATTCAGAGTGAAATTAGACATACCTTCAACCATACCTTTACCGTGTAGTGTTCGAAGGCCCTTTTCTCCAATATGTCCCAGTCTTTGATGCCACAACATGGTCTTCTTTCCAGGGGAAATATTGGTCTTATCTTATTTATTTCTCTACTCAGGGAAAACATAATTGTTACACCCATTAGTATAAGTTATTTCGAACAACTTGTAAATATTTCCACACCAAACTCCCCTCATCAACACCATTTCTCCTCGTACCATCTTGCAAGTGCCCTTTCCCAATACAGTATCCACTCCTGCATCATCCAAATTGCTTACAAATATTAGGCTCCTGGCTAGTTTTGGAATGTGCAGAACCCCAGGGAGAGTTATAACCCTTCCATCTTTTAGCAACAACTTAACCCTTCCACATCCCATGATTTTGGTTGTCAAGTCATCTCCTAGGAATACATCACCACCATCATATTTTTCATATTCACAGAACCACTCCTCGTGAGGAGTCATATGGTATGATGCACCTGAGTCGATCAACCATACATCACAGTCTGCATGTGTACCTGTAGATTCCAGGTAAACATCACCTCCTTCTTCAGTGGAGGTGTTCACCTCTGTGGAGGAGGTGCTATCAGATCCCTTTGGTTTATCAACCTTCTTAGACTTGCAATCTTTCTTATAATGCCATGTTTTACCGCACTTCCATCATTTCCTCGGAGATTTTCCTGGAGACTTATATCTACTTGTAGATTTAGATCTCCCCCCTGAATACTTACCAGGATTCTTGTCTTACAAGGATGAAACTACATCCTCATACTTCAATATAGATTGAGTGGTACTATCAATTGCTACAACCAGATTATCCTGAGAGTCTGGAAAAGAACATAACAAATTAATACACTTATCTTCTTCTGCAATAGTAATACTAACAGAGACAAGTTGACTTACCAGAGTATTAAAGGCATTTAGATGTTCTATCACAGAATCTCCATCTTCCATCCTAATATGATACAGCTTCTTTCGAAGAAACAACTTGTTTACTAGGGACTTTGATTGATATAAATTCCCTAACTTATCCCATAGTTCCTTGGCTATAGATTCTCCCGAGACATTCAACAGCACCGAATCTGCCAGGCAGAGTCGAATAGTACTCCTTTCTCTTCTGTCCAACTTCTCTCGATCTTCCTTCGAAATACCAGTAGGTGGTGTACTAGTAGTTTGTGTACTAGTAGGTTGTGTACCAGTCATCTCTGTGCCAGTAGGTTGTGTATCAGGATCCACAACGATCCATTGTTCTTTGTCTACAAGAAGGTCCTCCATCTTGAGCTTCCATAGCTCAATTTTTTTACCGTTGAAATTCTCTCTATTGATTCTAGAATAGCTCACCATTCCTATTTCTACACTCGAATAACCACTGTAAAATCTCCCACTAAACCCAGGTTTATCACAGACCCAAGATAAACTTGATATATCAAGACCGAGCCAAACCCTTAGCAACAAAGGCGTCCCTCTGAAGCCAAAAACGAGCTCTAATACCACATGTAAGTTTTAAACCTGTGAAGTAAAGCAATGCATATAGATTCTTAAGCAAAACAAAAAATAATAAATGGCTCATACACATAGTACACAGAGATTTACGTTGGAAACCCTTAACCAGGAGAAAACTAGTCTTCCTTGGTGCCACACCTTTCAACTCTTTTTTGTATTAATTTCACCATTCACCATACAATATATACAATTTTTTAGGTATTCCGTAGAAACCAAAACCCTAATCCCTTAATCCGGGATTAATTTAGAAAACCACTAAAAATAACAGAATACGCTAAAAATAGCAAAATACGCCCAAAAACATTTCGAGTCGTTGCCCTGAACCCCATCGGCTCTGGTTAACTAAGGGTGGGCATACCTCAGACCCCCCTAGGAAGTGACCGACGCACACGACACAAAGGGTGAAGGAAGTTGGGATCGTCATACGCAGTTGTCGAATCTGATGCGCCCACACACACACATCCAAAGAATATAATACATACCCAACATTTTTATAATCACATCTCCCAATCTCTTGAAACATTTGTTGGCTCTGAGAAAATTCGATCGGATGCAAGCTCTGATATCATCGTTTTCCTTTTCCATAACTGAGTTCTGAGTGACTACTTGATTCAACTGAGCCTGTAAGGGATGTCTCGATAGTATCTTTGGATTCAATCAAAACAACTTTCACAATACACTGGTTCTAGATTTAGCAATGGACGAGTTTGATCTGTAGTAAGAGGTTCACCCTGTTCCATAATCCTTTTGAGGTCATACTGAATAGCCAAGAAACCTTCTTGTTCTTTTAAAAAAGGAGGCAAATTAGACACGAAATCGTATTGGGGAAAATCAACACTGGTATCATCAACATAGATCCGGTCTTCAACATCAATAATAGGGATAGGATTTTCGCAGTTGTGATGTCGATTCCTGACCATTCTAGAAAGGAGTCGGTCGTTCCTTTTGTTCTTGAAATAAATATCTGGAACTCTTTGTGTTTTATGTGTGCCCTGTTTCTTGGTTTTAATTTCATTTATATCAACCACATCTTGCCCAGGATTAGGAATAACAGAGACCTTTCCCTTTAATTTATCCAACACATCCTCTAAGGATTTTTTAGGAATGAAATCATGCCTTTGGTTTGTGCCTCTAGTTGATTTATGCGAATCGACAGGGGTTTTGGTAAATAACACAGGGTCTTCTTGCAATTCGACATAAAGGTCTCGCAAAGAGTGAGTCGTTGGGAAAGGGTCAGTGGGCTCGTCAAAACATAGGGGTGAGTCGCTTACTATTTCAGGTGTGAGTGGAACAAAACCATTCCTATCCACGAAATTTTTCCAGTTATCTCCATCCTTTGAAAATTTGGACACGACTAAGATTTTAATCAAGCCATGATGAAAGAGACTGGACCGTGCATTAGGGTTTTGCCTATAGTAAAATCTATACATCTTTTGAAGGATTTTAAGCAGGTAAAACGACATGTTTAAAACAAACCCTAAGAAAACTATTAATAGACGAATATGAAATAGGAATACTAATCCATGTCATCCCTCGCAGGTGACGAATTGCTTGATAATTAAAAGTAAATCATGTCGTCGAGGTTTGAACAGATTTATGGGTGTACCTTTGACATCGTAGCATGACTTCTTGGAAATAATTAACAGGTGCCAAGGGATACCTTCGAATTTGATATTCTTGAACAAACGATCTCCTTCTTAGGACAGGCCTATGGCTTCTGTAATCGATTCCTCACTAACTTGCAACTGTAAATCACCTATTTTGGCCCTAGTACCATAGAAGGTCTATGAAAAATCTTGCACGACTTCGAGGTTAAAACCCTCGAAAGACTGTATGAACTTAACCTACCCAAAGACCGTGAGATCATCCATAGCGTCATCATGGGAGAGCAAGGCATGTGATCCATTCGGCTCTATCCTTACCACAAGATCCATGGACTTGGTCACGATATCCTAGCAGGTGTAGCAAAGAGGGGCATGTGTTTGAAACCACCTGATATGGACAATAAGTTCTGCATTTTCGGATGTGCCCTGATAAATAAGGCTTCAGGAGAAGGCCACGATAACCACCACTCAGGTTGTTGATTGAATACTGAACCAAAGGACATGCGTAATTGAAAACCACCTCCTCTATTGAAAACCTAACCCCAAAACGAAGCACCGCCACCGAGGCAATGAATGTGAGCTTAAGCCAGCAACATGAGGGTGTAATTGTTTCAGAGCATGGTTGATAGTCCTGTACAACAGTGATTAGACTGCGATATGAGAATAGGGGATAGCATTCATATTTAAAATTTATATCAAAGTTTAGTTTCATAAGCGATCGTGGAGGTGGTAGGTGATAATTAAAACTCCGAATGAATAAAACAATTAAGGCACACCCCAAAGGTGATCAACTCATATACTAATGGTAAAGAAACAATCCACAAAACGATATGTTCAATACCCTTTAAGGTTCTTAAGATCATTAGGTGTTTTTAAGTACTCATCCAATTTCACAAGGAGAAGCTTTAGAATTTGTATGATGTGTTTAGACCAAGCTTGTTTCAATTTCATGCTTAAACATACATGAAATTGAACAAGAATAAAAGAGAGATTTATTGAAAGAAATTAACTAAAAAAAACACAACAACAATCAAGCGATTTTTTCAAAACAAAAATCATAATTGAAGTTTTCGTAGACACAAAGAGGCAGCTATTAAAAAATTTCTTTCATCAAAACTATGTTTTAAATATCGATGAAAACGACATGAATATCTGGCTTCCAACAACATACCAATGATTTTTTGTATTCTGATTATTTGAAAACTAATCCAAGAAAAAGAAACCAACAAAGATTGGCAGACTCAAATTAAAAGGCTTGAGTCTGAAGGCTCTCTAGGTGTGAAATCTTTATTGGATGAAAAAAGATAAAATAATTCAGAGTTTGGAGAAAAATTTGAAGATGCCTGCTACAGAAAACCCATAGACAACATAATTGGTAGCTTTAGAGAAAGAAAAAGAAACATTTTGGAAATAAGCACTAGATTATGAGGCTAAGCTTTTGCAGTTGGAAAAGGAAAAGATGGAATGGTCTCAAGAAAATGTAGAGTTGGTGAGTAGATCCATGGTTTTAGCCTCTGCCGCAGGAACTGGATCAACCACTGAATACATTGTTCAGGTTATGTCACAAGTCAATCTGAAAGAAGGAGAGATCAAAGGGTTCAAGGAAAAAATGGAGAAATTGGAGCAGGAAGTCCGCACAAAGGATGAAAAGTTATCCCAAGTTCAAAAGGAAAAGGTAGTCTTGCAAGAGAAGATTAATAAATTGAATTCAAGATTGAGAGACAAAATTCTATTGCAAGAAGCTAAACATATCATATGGGATTCCATAGCTGTTGAGGATGCTAAATTTAGATCATATTTGAATTTTGTAAATGATAAGGATAATATAGCAATCACAGTCAAGCATAGATGCATTGTTGTTAATGAAACTTTATCCAAAAATCCATTTGAATGGGCACAAAATGCCATTAATCTTCTCAACTCAGTTCCTCCTGCAAATCTTCAGACCATTTGGGTAAAAACCAGGACTGCATTGATCATCTGGGCCAGAAGGATTATTGCAAAACATAATCTTTTGAAATCAGTCTTGAATAAATCAATACAGATGGAGCAAAGTGTGCAAGATTTTAAGAATTTATTTGAAGAATTGTTCATAAAGGGATTTCCATCATTTTGGGATGGTTAAGGTAAGTTGCATGATCAAGAAGAACATAATTCACTTTTGACTCAGTCAAGAATGGACCACTCCAAATTTGAAACCCTGGAGGAGGGTTTAAAAGGGGCTACTTTAGTTGATAAACTCAATATAGATTTTGAAATTTTAAATCAGTTTAAGACAGGTAAACTTGGTCTACCTGTCATGTCTTATGCCACTTGTATTGACTTGGAAATTTTAATGAAAGAACTGACAGATTATGAGATTCCTTCTGAATTGCAATGGAAGAAGATAGTTAGATTGGGCAAGACCAAATATAATTTCTGAGGATCGAGTAAATGATTTCCAGTTGTCGAAAAAAAGACAACAAATCAAATGAAGATACAATCAAAGTCAAAGGACGAAGATAAAGGACCCAACTGCAAGAATATCCGCAAATCCCAGATTTTGTGAACTGAAATTTTCTATTCCAAGTGTAATAGGTTCAAACCAAATGAAATCAATTGTTGTATAAATATTGTAGGTTTTGATGTATTCGAGGTTGGAAGAAGTACAAAGGACGAATTGTACTGATCATTGTAACAATTTATGAATTTGAATGAATACAAGTGGAGATGTCCAGAGTTTTTTCATACCAAAGATTCTTATGGTGATGACCTAAAGTATGTACTTCTTTTCATGTATGTTTTTCTAGTTTGTTGTCTCTTCATCTGCAACCTTTCATATGTTTAAAATTGGATGTTAAAGGGTCTGAAGTTCATCTAAATGGTGCTTTAGATCCAAGCAATTTTGAAATATGTTTTTCTTTCTTAACTCGTCAGAATTCATCTCTTAGGGTGCTATGATTGATGTTATATGTTTCTTATTTTTCCCATCTTATCACAACAAACTAAAAGACTGAAAATTCATCACCTACCTTTCCTTTACTTCCTTGAGAGCTCTACCTACCAGTCATTGTGTTGATTTGTTTTCAAAGATTGACTCTGTTTCCCAAATAGATCCCTTTCTTCTTGCCAGCAAACCCCATAAAATAATTTCACCTATTCAAAATCTAGCCACTATTCCTCAAAGAAAATCCATCTTTAGAGACCAAGTGACAAGAGATATCCCTCTCAGAACTAAAAGTATAGTTTCATTTCTAAAGTGGTTTTGTGGTTATCTCTGGAAACAACTTGCTCGAATGGTGGTAGTTATCTCTGAGAAGAGATCTGGCTTGCTAAGCACATCTGTCTGAGCAGAATGATTACAATGAGGCTCCAGCGGCCTTTTAAACATTACTCATGAATGTCAAAACCCTAGACATCCAAAAACCTAACCCTAGGAGATGAAACACCAAAAGTTATGTGGGCCCCGATGGGTAAGTTGGTACCTCACTTTCCCGGGGTCGTAACTTTTGCATACAACCTCTGTTTTAGGCGTGTGATAACCCATTGGAAAGGTATTTTTGAGAAATACAAATTATGTCGTCAAATTCTGACTTTGTCTACATTTTGACTGTGGAAAGAGAAAAAAACATTGTTTAGGGCCCCAAAACGGCCCTAGATGTACATAAAGATGTACTGAAATGAAAACTTCCAAAATAAGCCAATTCTATTAGGTGGGCGGCCACCAATCTCCAGCTACAAGATGTGTAGGGCTTCAGACAACCCCGGAAGTGTAGAAACCACAATTACAAAGAAGTACAGAAAAACGTGTTGAACTAAAAACTGTCAAGAGGAGCCAATTGGACTAGGTGGGTGGCCACCAATATCCCCCTGGATCATTGGCCCACCTAATGTTTTCCAAGAATAAGGAAAAATGCCTTTTGGAAGGATTATTGATCCCAAAGTCGCATATGGTCCCAATTTCTGGGATTGACACACTAGACATGTTCCTCTTCATCCAAGACATGATTAATGGAACAAAAAAAATAGGACCTTAGGCCCTATACACTATGCCTAGGGTTCATGAGAAAATCATGTGGCCTTGACCTAACATAACACCTCCATAAGGAATATGTGTCCAATGAGTCGAATATGGGTTCAAAGATAGGAGGATGAAGGAGCCATCGATCCCTTGTGAGAATATCAAAGATCTGCAATATGATCCTTTTGAAGTGTTGGATCAAGTAGGTTATGATGGCTACAAACTCATTCCAACTCCATAGATGTGCATCTACTCAATGGTGAATATGGAAAATATGAAACTCCATGAGCCTTCTACATTAAACCAAGAAAATGATGTATGTCTTACCTATCATAAAGGACTTAGCACAACAAGCTCAAACAAAGATAGTGGAGGATATAGTTTTGCAAACAGATTCAAGAACAACCAAATAGGACAACATAAACTTTGAAAGGTTCAGTTGAAAGGACAACTTCCAAACAAAGCAAAAGGTACTCCAGGGAGAAGGTAGAAGTATTATTTGAAATGGACCAAAAGCTTTTGGGGACAAAAAGCCACCCAAAATGGAGAAGTATTATTTGAAATGGATCATTATATAATTTGTCACCTATTTTGGTACTTTTCGAATGGAGAAATTGGAGCTATTGGCTTGTAGGGTCCATTTCAGGGGCATGTCTTATTTGGTGATTTGGGGTCTTGAAACTTTCAAACCTCATTTAGGGCATTAAATTGTCATTTTGGGGCCAAAACTTTGTGGACATAGTCTCCAACCTCTTGACATTGTTCTACACGTCGAGGGTTCTAATAAAACAAAGATCACCTAAATTGGAGCTTTTATAAGAAAGTTATGCATTCACAAGTTGACTTATATTGCTAATCATCATGGTATCAAGTGGATGCCACATCAATTCCTATTACTCACACATGTGGATCTAGGAAACTATGGACTTTCAAGAATATTATGGAGGGTCTAAAGCCCTAACCTTAATTAATAATTAATGTATGCAAAAATAGTAACCCTAACACTAGACAACTATCAAAACACGTTAAATACTAGACCACTAGGAAAGGAGGGAGTTTCATTCTTGTTGTATTAGTTAATGTTTTGTAGCTAAGCAAAGTAAGGAAGTGGGATATTAGAGCAAAATAGAGAAAGAAGAAGATCATATAACAATCATAGAGGTCACATAGTATAAGTAGTAACTCCATAATGGGTTCAATTTCTTGTATATTTGTACTTTCATCTTTCTTGTATATTTGTACTTTCATATTTAAGGAAAAGGCAAATTAGATTTTTGAGAGTATATCATGTGTTCATTATGTGAATGGTGTGGTATTTTACTTTAGCTTCTTTCTATTTCATTGTTTTGTGAGCTAAGCTAATAATATTAAAACCTAATCTTAGATAAAACACTACATAACAAAGAGTTTGGAGAGATCTATTATGATAAGACCAAAATGGGACCTTATTTTTCTTTTTTTTTTGTTTTCTTGGTTTACCAATTTTAAATGGACAAAGTTTGTTTTCCTTTTATATAGCAATTCATCTACCTTATAAAGATTAATAATTGTTTAATAATAATTCTTCCTAATCTCATTTTAAATTCATATTGTTAAATAAATTTAAACTTTGTTATTGGTTATGTCCTTTCTTTTTAATTTCAATTTTATATTTTTTAATTTAAAATCATTTATTTCCTAATTAAAAAAATATAATTAATTAAAAAAATTCATAAAAACATTTGATATATAAATAATAAATTGAATTTATATAATAATTATAACCAAAAAAATATTTAAAAATTAGGAGAATTAAATTATAAAACTTTAAGAAAGTAATTTTATTCTCATTAAATGAATTAAATAAAAAATAAAAAAAATAGTTTGATTATCATAATAAATTAATTGAATTCCATATGATATATAAATAATAAATTGAATTCATACTACAACAACAAAAATTATAAAACTTTAAAAAATAATTTAATTTTCATAATGAATTGAATAAAAAATAGTTTAATTCTCATAATGAATGAATTGAATAAAAAATAGTTTAATTTTCATAATGAATGAATAAAAAATAGTTTAATTCTCATAATGAATGAATTGAATAAAAAATAGTTTAATTTTCATAATGAATGAATTGAATTCATGTGAAGGAGAAAAAAAACATTTTAATTATAGAATAATTATATTTATATTTATTTATAATTATTTAAAAAAATATTATATTTATTATTATTATTTAAATTATAATCTCAAAATTAAAGGAAATACACCTTATCTCATCCTCCTTGTAGAAACAAGTCTCTCTCTCATTGAGAGCATGATTATGAATAGATACCTAATGTATAAGAACATGTTAAACAACATAGAAGATAAGAGACTACCTAAAATTGCTTCCAAATCAAGTCATAACCACCATCGACTCAAGCCAGGATGTCGTAAAGACGCTCGGTCTTGGCTAAACTATTGGGGAATCATGGAAGAAACCATTTTGCAAAATAAAGA
>SNQJ01S0024484.1:0-10681 GCA_010110895.2 Picea sitchensis | reverse complement strand
AGCATTTAGGTTAGTTCATTTAGAAATCCATTCTGCGAAATTGCCTGGTTGTTTACAAGAATAACGGGATAGGAGTCCACAACAACTGTTTCTCGGATTTTTCTTTATATTTTGTATTTCACAGTCAACGAACAAGCCATTTTTTATTGGGGCAGGTTAATTTCCCATGAAATCTGTTCCCAATTGTACAGCTACAAAAGGGAAAATAAATTTTATATGTCGTCCTATTTAGTTTTTGTAATAGCGCATTCCTGTCGGTTTCCACAACTGTCTCTGTCCAAGAAGGTCAACTGCGAATTCCACCCAGTAACGTTCTGGTACTAGGCCTTGTGGAAGCACAAGGCTTCCCACTATTTTTATGAGGTTTTTAATGGCTTTGTGTCTGTTTTCAAAGTTTTGTTGTTAGGAGAAGATATTCCCCACATATCTGAACAAGCAACTAGTTTTTTGGACAAGAAGGAGACACTCAAACATTTGGATAATTACACTATCATAAGAATTTTTGGCTCCACGGAACAAACTTCTCTCCTTCCATGTCACATTACAGACATAATGTTTGTTGCAGAAGTAGCACGTCAATACAGCTACTGGTTCCATCTAATCCAAAGGAAGAAAAAAAAGACAGTTCATTCCTCTGCCTTGGAAAGTAGGGGAGTTCGTGTTGATAAACATCAACAAAATTGACGATTTCGCAACACATTCTACCATCTCCAACCTGAGATATGATGAAATCATAAGAGGGTTTGACCCCTATAATATTTTTCGACAACATTTACAAACACTTGACCTTGATGATTCTTTTTTTAAAAAACTTGTCCAAAAACATAGACAGTGCCAACAATGGTCTTGCCTTTGATGTCGACGCTGTAGACACAGTGCAAAGATGCACTAAATTGTACACACAATAGGGGAAAGGCCTCGATGACAAGAGTGTTCAATCTGCAAATGCCACTCCAAAAAGTACAAAATCCCAGAGCATTGCTCCAACAACCCACCACAACAACAAAGAAACTTAGAGTTCTTCAAATGGAAGAGGAGATAACGACCCTCCTCACTCTAAAATTGATAGTTCTCACAAGCTTCCAGTAGATAAGAAGAGAAAAAAAAATGTGGGGCAGGCGGAAGATCCAGAAATTCAGAGTGAGAACATGGAATTTGACACTAATCTGGATAACATGATGCACTTCCTTGATTAGCCCAGAGACGCCATCCACCATAGCCATCCAATGGACACATCCGTTACCAAAATTTTTGATGACGATGAATCCTTCGTGTTCCAGAGCGTTGTTTTTGATAGCCAGTCCAAAAAATTGATAATTGAGAAAAAAAAATGTTAAAAATAAGAAAGAAAAATCTCGTTCAGAGGTTGACCTTGCCAACATGCGATTGTCCCAAATCTGTCAACTTCACACTGCGAGTGGAGAAACACTTCATGATTCCATTGGATGAATTGAGACCGAGAATGCCAGACTGAAGGACCGGGTCAAGGAATTGGAAGACGCTTTCATTCCTATGCCATTGCTTGTCAATCCTTTGGCAATAGCCACGCCTGACACCCCTGCATCAAACGTAAAAGAAGCCTCCACCCTGCTCGCATCCTGTAAAGGATATGTGGAGAATAATATCAAAAAAAGAATGGAACTGGTTACCAAGGCATGGAAAATATCACAAACCATCACTTCCCTTGGAAACAAGGCACATAGTTTGCTCGAGCATTTGCAGGCCGAGTTAAAAGATGAAGAAAATTTCTTTTTAAAAATGGTCATTCCTTTTGGCAAGATTGTCAACAATATGACAGAAACAAAAAGAAGAGAAGAAGATCTTCCATTCAGAAACCAGATCGGTCAATTGAATGCATGTTGGAAAGAAAAAGTGAAGAACATGCATCTCATTGTCCAGTCATGTGAACAAGCCATATCGAACAAAGATAAATTATTCACAAGGCTGTCAAATATAGACTTAGCCGGGAAAACCAACGATTTCCAAGACCGGGACTTAATCGCAAACTCCTTGCCCTTAACCAGACAAGAGTTCGATAAACAGGTTGCTATGTTTAAGGCCTTGTCTCTGGATTTTTTTTACAGCATCCTTCAATTTGATCAAGCTCACGTCCACGACTGGCTAGTCAAATATGCAGTATAAAACGAGGAAATTCATTAGGCTCTCTCTAATCTTTCTATCGACTTCCAGGAATTAGAAAGAAATATTTTCAACATAAAATCCGAAATGAGATCAACGTCGCCCCAATGAGAAGCTACATTGAAGAATGGCTCGAAAGATAATTGAAAGAGGTCGCCGACGAAAGGCAACAGGCAGTTGCCAGCATTCTAGCAGTCATCGAGCACATCCTTGAAACTGCAGTCGTCGGCGAAATCAATGAAACGACAACCGTAAGAAAATAACCAAAGGGCTCATATGTACCCTCACTGTAAAAATATTGATCGCATCCTGCTTTGTTTATCAACCCAGTTATTCCAGTTTCTTAAATAGATATGTACTGACAAACACTTATACCTTTCCATTTTTTTTTTGCAAGTATTGCACTCTATCTTCTTTCCACAATCTCGTTTCTTGTACATATTTCTCTAATGGTCCGCGGGAGCCCCAATCCCAATCTACATGAAAAACGCATTGAAATTCCTGTTTATATGTAATAAACTTTAATTTTTTTGTATATTTCAAAATTTCCAGTAGTATGTAACAAACTTTTATTTTTTGACATATTTCAAATAAAAATGTTTTCTTATCTCCTTTTAAATTTATGTTTTCATACATTCTTATCTTTCACTATGACAAATGCATTTAATTTTTTAGACTTTTATTTTTTTATATATTTCAAAATAAATGGTGCTCTACAATGCAAGCGTCATTTACAAATGCATTTAAATTTTTATATTTCTTATCTCCTTTTAATTTTATGTCTTCATATATTTTTATCTTTCACCAGTCCATATGACAAATGCATTTAAATTTCCAAATTTATTCTTCCACTTTCAACAAATTTGTAGTTTGTTATATACTTTCAAAAAATAGATGGCATTTGTTTTTGCCCCATGTTCCGTGATATACATGTTGCACACAACATTTTTGTCATATACATTTTGCACCAAACACTTCGTTTCATTTACCCATTTTGCACAATTTTCTTTCTAACCTCGTTGGCAGGGACTAAGCTGCCACACAACCTTGTTTTATCACTAATTTAGTAATTTGAATGTTAACATTGATTGAATAATTTGACTATTAAAGTTTAGTGAAGTATTTATATGATTTTCAATTAACTTGAATTAAACATAAGTTATTAACTATTAAATCCACTCAAATTATATATATATATATATATATATATATATATATAAACACTTTCTTAGTATCTAAACACTTGATGTTCTAGGCACCTTTGCAATTGAAGGATGAGAGCATTCCAAAGTCCATAGGACACCTGAAGCACCTCAAACGGATCGTCATCTTTTCTTACTTTCTTTCTAGAATGCCAGAAGAAGATGGTCATCTCGAGTCGTTGAGGGCCATGGTGTTAAGAATGTTCTCAATTAAATCATTGCCAAAGTATCTTGGTAAACTGGCGAATCTCCATCACATGGACCTGTCTGGGTGTCACAATTTGCAGAGGCTCCCAGATTCCTTCGGTAGCTTGACGAACCTCCACCACTTCTCCTTGGCCAAGTGTTATCAATTGGAGAGGCTGCCAGATTCATTCGATGGATTGACGAACCTCCACCACATGGATCTATCTGGGTGTTCTGATTTGGAGAGGCTACTAGATTCTTTCGGTGGCTTGACAAACCTCCACCACATGGACCTGTCTGGGTGCCGAAATTTGGAGAGACTGCCAGATTCCTTCAGTATCTTGACTAACCTCCACCACATGGACTTGTCTGGGTGCTCGGGATTGGAGAGGCTGCCAGATTCCTTCGGTAGCTTGACGAACCTCTACCACATGGACCTGTCTGGGTGTCCGGAATTGGAGAGGCTGCCAGATTCCTTCTGTAGCTTGACGAACCTCTACCACATGGACCTCTCTGGGTGCTGGAAATTGGAGAGGCTGCCAGATTCCTTCGGTAGCGTGACAAACCTCTATCACGTGGACCTATCTCAGTGCCAGAAATTGGAGAGGCTGCCAGATAAATTGGACAGGCCGCCAGATTCCTTCTATATCTTGACCAATATCCACCACATCTCCCTGTCGAGCTGCCATAAACTGGAGAGGCTATCATACTCTTTTGGTAACTTGAAGAACCTCCAACACATGAACTTTTATGACTGCCAGAAATTGAAGAAGTTTCCAGATTATTTTGGTAACTTGAAGAGCCTCCAACACTTGAACCTGGAGGAATGCCAGAAATTGGAGAGGCTGCCAAATTCTTTCGGGAATTTAAGTAGCCTTAAATATCCTCATGTCTCCCGTTGTTCTAATTTAACTATCTCAAGCGATACACTTGGAAACATAAGAACGCTTGAGCATATCGATCTTTCCTTCTATGGAAAAAGTGTAGTATGGCCCTCGCAACTGGCACATCAAAGGTCCCTGAAAATACTAAAGTTGACAGACACAAATTTCAAAGAACTGCCGAGTGCATTTGAAGTCCCGAGTGATTTGGAAGTTCTGTGGATAGGAAACCCTTTGTTGGAAACATTGTTTCCTTCGCTGGGTGACTTGAGTAATTTGAAGGAATGGACTCTTAAGGATTGCAGGGAATTGAAATGTTTGCCGGCTTCGGTTGGACGGTTGAGTCCGGTAATGGAACTTCCCTTTAAAAAGGTTAGAGGTCAAAGAGAAACAGTACGAACATTGAAGTCCCACTCTTCCATTCACGCGTACATGCCTCGGCTCCGAGAGTTAAAACGGCAAGGCACAAAAATATCAGAGGTGTCACTTGCAGAAGGTGTATTACCCAACCTTACAGAGTTCATCTTAGAGAAGTGTAGTAATCTGGTGGGGGTTGGAACATTACCAAATACACTGACACATGTGGAATTGAGGAGTTGTTATAATTTGAAAAGTATAGAAGGGCTTCGTTGTCATGCAATGCTTCAAATCCTACTTATTTACGAGTGTGGCGAACTGCAGGAGCTGCCCAGTGTTAAAACATTGGTGTCCTTAGAACAGTTGTTCACAGGTAGTTGTGTGAAGTTGAAGAACATACGAGATTTGGCGCAGCTAACAAAGCTTACTGAACTAAATGTTGGGTGCTGCCTTGAGTTGGAAGAGTTGGAAGGAGTTGAATATTGTATCTCGTTATGAAGAGATTATGCCCGGAGGAGTCCCAAATTGCAGTGGGGTGAGAGCGTAGTAGAGAGGTTGCGCCAGAAAGGTGTAACAGTACTCCCTGAGAAAATAAATAGAAGTAGAGATTAAAACCAGGAAGACTAAAATATAGGGCCCCATGGTGGTATTATGAATGAATGGTTGTATTATAAATGAACTCTGTTAAATTGTTAAAAATGGAGCTGAATATAAATATAAGTGAAGATCATTTTTAATATTTTTTAATGCAATGTTAAAAGAAATGTTAAAAATGATCTTTACATATATTCAACTCCATTCTAACAATTTAACAGGATTCATTATAACCATAATGAAACCTCTTAGTCTTCCTGGTTTAATCTATTCTGCACGCTGTGCAACCTCTCACTCTCACTACAATTATCTGCTTCGTAACAATATTCAGCTCAACTTCAAACATTGGTTGTGCTCAATCATGTTAACTTCACAACCTGTTTCAACATTAAGAACACAATATTTCTTCCTTACTCATGAATTCTTCGATACATGTTTCTTCTCAGAATGCATATATGTGGGATTAACCTGTGTTTAAGAAACAATGACTCAAGGGCATGTAAGTCGTCAAAATTATAAGGGGATTACACCTTGTCTGAACCACATCAACCCTTAACATGGCTGCATTTTTTTGTCCACAATTTTTGAATCAATGACTTTAACATCACAAAGTACCTTAACAATACATGTAATTTTAAAATATTTTTATTAATATCTTTTATGATTATATTTTTATTAAATGTAAATTTTATGGATATATTTTTATTAAATATGAAAATTGACGGGTATGTTTTTTAATCTTAAATTATGATTATAATATCCCATGAATGCTGGGACATATGCATTTTTTTACTACATTATATAGTGGTTGGTTTATCTATTTACTGAATTTAAAGGGCAATATTTTTTAAATTGAATTAATTTTCTGTAAAATTTTCAATATCTTATTAAACTAGAAAATTATAAATAAAATTTAATATTATTTAAATGGCATGTAATAAACATAATATTTATAAAATAAATATAAATATAATTATTTTATGATTAAAATAATTTGTTTTCTTTATATAAATTTAATTATAAAATTAATGATGATGATGATGATGATTAACATCCACTAAGACCTAATTTATCTACGTAGCTCCCAGTTTTTAGGGTAAGTGATTACTTATGATTCTTTAGAATTTTGTTTTACAATTTTTCATAAAACATTAAGAGAGCTTTTCCAAGATCACCACTTTGTTGAGTTAAGAGGTTAGGAAGGTTTAATTTGGTGTGATCGATATTTTGAAATGAGATCTAATGCGGGTATAGGGTTGGACAATCCTAAGAGAAAGTGTTTTCATCTTGCCAGCCTTCTTGAGTGTCACAAAGGTGACCTCTTTCATCCCATGATGTTTAGGAATTATTAGCAGTTTTCACTATGGAACTCGTGAGAATTTGTCTGTATCTTAGCAATGCTTATTTTTCTTTACACTTGGAAAAGCAAATAAATAATTTTGATCTCTTCCCCTAGATAATTTTGATTACATCTTTATAATACCTTAATTTCTTTTTCCTCTAACTAAACTCTTTATCACAACACATTTTCCCCTTAAATTTTGGATTTGATGTTTTTAATAGTATCTTTATTTTGCAAATGGTTCTTCCTTGATTCTCCAATAGTTTAGCTTCAAGGCTAGGGCGTCTTTATGCCATCCTAAGCAGGTGATGGTGGTTGATTTGGAAACATTTTTAGGTAGCCTCTTGTCTTTGTGTTATTTAACTTGTTCTTATACATTTAGATATCTAGTCATAGCCATGCTCTCGATGGAGGAGAGAGACTTGAACTCATTTCTATGAGGAGGATAAGATAGAAATGATTTATTTTTAATTTGAAATTATAATTTAAATGGCAATGTAAATATAATGTTTTAAAATAATTATAAATAAATATAAATATAATTATTCTATAATTAAAATATTTTTTTAAAAAAAAAAAAAAAAAAAAAAAAAAAAAAAAAAAAATTATAAATTATTTTTTAAAGTTTATAATTTTTGTTGTTGTAGTATGAATTCAATTTATTATTTATATATCATATTTGTTGTAGTATGAATTCAATTTATTATTTATATATCATATGGAATTCAATTAATTTATTATGATAATCAAACTATTTTTTTATTTTTTATTTAATTCATTTAACGAGAATTAAATTATTTTTTAAAGTTTTATAATTTAATTCTCTTAATTTTTAAATATTTTTTTGGTTATAATTATTATATAAATTCAATTTATTATTTATATATCACATGTTTTTATGAATTTTTTTAATTAATTATATTTTTTTAAATTAAGAAATAAATGATTTTAAATTAAAAAATATAAAATTGAAATTAAAAAATATAAAATTGAAATTAAAAAGAAAGGACAACCAATAACAAAGTTTAAATTTATTTAACAATATGAGTTTAAAATGAGATTAGGAAGAATTGTTATTAAACAATTATTAATCTTTATAAGGTAGTTGAATTGCTATATAAAAGAAAAATAAGGTCCCATTTTGGTCGTATCATAATAGATCTATCCAAACTCTTTGTTATGTAGTGTTTTACTTAAGATTAGGTTTTAATATTATTAGTTTGGCCCACAAAACACTAAAATATAAAGAAGCTAAAGCAAAATACCACACCATTCACATAATGAACACATGATATACTCTCAAAAATCTAATATGAGAAAACCCTATGACTTGCCTTTTCCTTAAATATGAAAGTACAAATATATGAGAAATATGAAAGTACAAATATACAAGAAATTGAACCCATTATGGAGTTACTACTTATACTATGTGACCTCTATGATTGTTATATGATCTTCTTCTTTCTCTATTTTGCTATAATATCCCACTTCCTTACTTTGCTTAGCTACAAAACATTAACCAATACAACAAGAATGAAACTCCCTCCTTTCCTAGTGGTCTAGTATTTAACGTGTTTTGATAGTTGTCTAGTGTTAGGGTTACTATTTTTGCATACATTAACTATTAATTAAGGTTAGGGCTTTAGACCCTCCATAATATTCTTGAAAGTCCATAGTTGCCTAGATCCACATGTGTGAGTAATAGGAATTGATGCAGCATCCACTTGATACCATGATGATTAGCAACATAGGTCAACTTGTGAATGCATAACTTTCTTATAAAAACTCCAATTTAGGTGATCTTTGTTTTATTGGAACCCTCGACCTGTAGAACAATGTCAAGAGGTTGGAGACTATGTCTACAATTTTTTGGCCCCAAAATGACAATTTAATGCCCCAAATGGGCTTTGGAAGTTTCAAGACCCCAAATCACCAAATAAGACATGCCCCTGAAATGGACCCTACAAGCCAATAGCTCCAATTTCTCCATTCAGAAAGTACCAAAATAGGTGACAAATTATATAATGATCCATTTCAAATAATACTTCTCCAATTTGGGAGGCTTTTTGTCCCCAAAAGCTTTTGGTCCATTTCAAATAATACTTCTACCTTTTCCCTGGAGTACCTTTTGCTTTGTTTGGAAGTTGTCCTTTCAACTGAACCTTTCAAAGTTTATGTTGTCCTATCCGGTTGTTCTTGAATCTATTTGCAAAACTATATCCTCCACTATCTTTGTTTGAGCTTGTTGTGCTAAGTCCTTTATGATAGGTAAGACATACATCATTTTCTTGGTTTAATGTAGACGGCTCATGGAGTTTCATATTTTCCATATTCACCATTGAGTAGATGCACATCTATGGAGGTGGAATGAGTCTGTAGCCATCATAACCTACTTGATCCAACACTTCAAAAGGATCATATTGTAGATCTTTGATATTCTCACAAGGGACCGATGGCTCCTTCATCCTCCTATCTTTGAACCCATATTCCACTCATTTGACACATATTCCTTATGGAGGTGTTATGTTAGTTCAAGGCCGCATGATTTTCTCATGAACCCTATGCATAGTGTATAGGGCCTAAAGTCCTATTTTTTTTGTTCCATTAATCATGTCTTGGATGAAGAGGCACATGTCTAGTGTGTCAATCCCAGAAATTGGGACCATATGCGACTTTGGGATCAATAATCCTTCCAAAATGAATTTGTCCTTATTCTTGGAAAACATTAGGTGGGCCAATGATCCAGGGGGATATTGGTGGCCACCCACCTAGTCCAATTGGCTCCTCTTGTAGTTTTTAGTTCAACACGTTTTTCTATACTTCTTTGTAATTGTGGTTTCTACACTTCTGGGGTTGTCTGAAGCCCTACACATATTGCAGGTGGAGATTGGTGGCCGCCCACCTAATCCAATTGGATTATTTTGGAAGTTTTCATTTCAGTACATCTTTATGTACATCCAGGGCTGTTTTGGGGCCCTAAACAATGTTTTTTTCGCTTTCCACAGTTAAAATGTAGACAAAGTCAGAGTTTGATGACATAATGTGTATTTCTCAAAAATACCTTTCCAACGGGTTATCACGTGCCTAAAACAGAGGTTGTATGCAAAAGTTACAACCCCGAGAAGTTGAGGTACCAACTTACCCGTCGGGGCCCAAATAACTTTTGGTGTTTCATCTCCTAGGGTTAGGTTTTTGGATGTCTAGGGTTTTGACATTCACGAGTAATGTTTAAAATGCCTCTGGAGCCTCATTGTAATCATTCTGCTCATACAGATGCGCTTAGAAAGCCACATCTCTTCTCATAGATAACTACCACCATTCGAGCAAGTTGTTTCCAGAGATAACCACAAAACCACTTTAGAACTGAAACTAGACTTTCAGTTCTGAGAGGGATACGTCTTGTCACTTGGTCTCTAAAGATGGATTTTCTTTGAGGAATAGTGGCTAGGTTTTGAATAGGTGAAATTATTTTATGGGGTTTGTTGGTAAGAAGAAAGGGATCTATTTGGGAAACAGAGTCAATCTTTGAAAACAAATCAACACAATGACTGGTAGGTAGAGCTCTCAAGGAAGTAAAGACAAGGTAGGTGATGAATTTTCAGTCTTTTAGTTTGTTGTGATAAGATGGAAGAAATAAGAAACATATAACATCAATCATAACACCCTAAGAGATGAATTCTGATGAGTTAAGAAAGAAAAAACATAATTCAAAATTTCTTGGATCTAAAGCACCATTTAGATGAACTTTAGACCCTTTAACATCAAATTTTAAACATATGAAAGGTTGCAGATGAAGAGACAACAAACTAGAAAAACATACATGAAAAGAAGTGCATACTTTGTTGGACACACCTACCACACTTAGAGGGGGGGTGAATGAGTGTGGGGCTCTTTTTCCCAAAACTTCCCTCTTGCACAAAAACTCATCAATTAGCATTCAACATTTATTCATTACCCATTGTTTTCATTTATAACCAGTT
>SNQJ01S0024482.1:61502-81023 GCA_010110895.2 Picea sitchensis | reverse complement strand
ACATCATTGAAAACAGTTGAATTTGGTGATTATTATCTTGCATCTTCTAATACTTTTTAGAATCTAGTATTTTCCGATGGATTTCAATAACAAGTGGTGATGCGTTTCTTGATTCATCAAAATCATGGCCACTCCAAGCTCGGCCTACTCCAAAATGTCTTTGGTTGACCTCCCTCGGTTCAATAATAGATTTTTTCCGTTTATCCTATCGATGGTCTTGACACTTTTGTTGTCGGTGCTACTTATTCGAGATGTACGTTGGTCATGTAGGAGAAAAATGCACTGGATTCCGGGGAATCTTAGAAAACAATTGCATGCACACTATTTTTATTCTTTCAAACCAATTACATATTTATAGGAATAGTTGAATGTTCTATATCCGAGAATAATGGATCTAGATTTCTAAAATTAGCTAATACATCATAGAGCCAACAAACCACAATTTACTAATGTAAGCATTAACTCTAACACCCTCCCTTAATACTTACATCATGAATACAAATAAACATATTTAATAAGTTTGATCATTGTCTGGTCTGATCTTCATTAACATCTTGATCCACTTTTAACTCTCATAGACTACGCTCTTTCTCACTCATTCATTCGAGCTACCATTTCATCCATTGAAGATACAATTGTTTCTTACCATCAATGACATATTTGTAATGACTAGCGATTCTTGACATACTTTGAAAAATAGTCTAGACACCTAATCATCCTATTGACATACTTCCATCTCTCGGAATACAACGAACTATATTCGCTAGTTATATAGGAAAGCAATCTAGATAGTGGATGTATCTAGCAGTCAATCATACAACTTGACCTTCACATAAACAAACACATAAAGATAACCAATAATCGTTGTTTTTAGAGCACTAAAGGACTTTAAGAACCACCAACTTATAACAGACTGTAAGCATAATCAAACCAGTGGTGTGTTTTTGTGGCATCGAAGAACGTCAATAACCAATAGCTTAAATTGTGTTACTCTATTCTATGATTGGTTCTTCATCAAGAGTTCAGAAGCACACAATCTCTTTAAATCTTTCACACTCTGCACACCAAATAAAATGACTAACATCTTCCATTGCAATATGGTCATCTCTTCAATCCTCACTTTGCTTCTCGAACCATAGAACCACACAAAGATTTGAATCATTTAAAATCAATGCAAAAAAATCAATTGAAAATGGATCCGAAAAATGGATGTGGACTGCATTGGTAACTTCACCTTGGAACACACAACAACAGAAACAACAATGCCTCTTACCGATCTTGGACAAACATTGCATACATATCTGAGAAACGAAAAGAACCGATGTTGCATATCCAGATTGTAATTTTGGAGAGATCTTGTATATAGAAAATCAATTGGATATACTCTTCTTTATTGTACCAAATAGCTTCAAGGCTCCATTGAGAGAGGCCTCGATGGAATGACTGCTTCCCAATTCCTCACTTTCCTTCCTCACTGATTGATAACCAATATAGCCAAGGTTTTGTGCACAAGGAATAAATTCAAATTATTAAAGTGAAGGGAGGACCATGCAAGAAGAATAAATTAAGATCGAGGCGAAGTATATATATAAAGAGGGTCGTAGCAAATATATATCAAGACTGTAGAACGTAATTCTTATTAGCTGCAACCCGAATATATTATTGGACGAAAGTTTAAGATGAAGATCGTAAAATACAAAGATCTTGACTTCAACGAGATCACAACTCATGACTTCCACGCAACGATTTGATTTTTCTATCCCACACAAGAACATGCACCGCAGACTGACGATTAGTAGATTGGATCCGTGGGTTCTCTGTGTGAACACATAAAGACTTGTATAGAGGCTACAGGGATCCTTCACATAAGAAAATTACTCACACAATAACAATCACTCAAAGAAACTATTTATTCTCACACACTCCACTCTAATCTACTCCTACAACCAATTACTCTCACATTTCTCTCATATATTTTGGGCCCTATTGTGATGGAGTTACCCCATAACAACTAGTTTTGATACCATCTTAGAAAACAATTGCTGGCACAATATTGCTATTCTTTCAAACCAATTATATATTTATAGGAATAGTTGAATGTTCTACAGCCGATAATAGTGGATCTAGATTTCTAACATTATCTAATACACCCTAGAACCAACAAACCACAATTTACTAATGTAAGCATTAACTCTAATAGGGAAGCATGCCATTCTTATAGATTTTAGTCTTTAGTTGTTTGGATTCATGAAATACTCGTCTTTAGTTGTTTGGATTCGTGGAGTAATCCATCATGAGCATTTCAAGTGAGTGGAAGATCGACCCAACATTCTTGAAGGAATTGTCCGAAATAATTCACAATAACTAGGTCCTGCTTTTAGGCGCAAGGGTCGTCCTGTGTGTCTTCATCATAATCATTTTACACAAGGTCGCCACCTCTAGTTTTAAGAAACGACTGAGAAACATGTGGAGATTGCCTCTAGACGCCTTATTTACGTTATTTCACATCGATTACGATAGTTATATCATTTCTTTAAAGTACAAGATTCATTGTTACCAACCCATCGATTCATGATTTCATTTTATAAAATCTTGGTGGTGATTATTGAATTAAACCATTTCCCTTTTGATTCTTCTTTTTCTCCATACTTTGTTTTTTGTGGGTTGTACAAACAAGAGAATTCAAAAGGTTGTCATCCATAAAATTATCATTCCCTCATCCCTGGCGAAGTGCTAGAAAACTACCGAATCAGTGGTTTCGTGGGAATAAGTCGAAGACCAAGCAATGTTGTCATGGATCATGGCATGAACATCCCAGCGTTAGTACATTTCTCGATCAGTTCTCACCGCTTCCACAAGTTTCCTCATCACACTATGTGTCGTCTTATTTATTGTGGAATCATATAAGAACCTACACACACCCAATCCTCACTACATGATTGTAATTGTTTCCCAATGGAGTGTCATCTCAGTGGATTGGCTTATCCTGTTGTGGAGATGCATCACAATAATTTTCTAATACCTGAGACTTATAGGGAAAGGGAAGGAGGATTTATGGAAAAGACCTTTGTTGGAGCTTCAAGAAGTATCTATGGAATTAAACAACTTTATCAAGTATTCAATATTTACGTCTTTTTTTTTTTGTTATGAGCTTAATTTGTTGTCAAGAGCTTAATTTTTTATGAGCTTAATTACGTCGATAGGATTACAATGAATTTTCGAATCTCTATATTAATGGGTCAAGAAACCATGATGACTCTAAAAAAATCTCGCAGACTCTGATGCACATGCCATGGGAGAACCCAACAAGACTGTGGATAGCCAACAGGAAATTCAAAGAAAAGGCGAAGACGTGGCTGAGAAAGGGTGAATTCATTGCCAAAGAGTGTAGGGAATTGATTTGATTATTGAGAAACAAAATATCATAGGTCTTGAGCTATACATATCAATCTGTGTTAGATGTTGAAAGCAATTTCTACATTGGGAAGCACACTGCAAAGATAATGGTAGTGTCGTTGTTCACTGTTCTCATCGAACTCTCTGCATCAGATGGCAGGTCCACATCCCATCCTAATATGAATACAATGATGTTCACTAAATGTATGGATGGCTGGAAAGATGAATTGAAAATCATGGATCTTGTGGAAAAGAAATACTAGGGAGCCGCTCTGGTGAATAAAGAAGCAAACAAACGTTTCCAACTCTTGCAAAAAAAATTGTACATGTGGTTGGGTTTGTGGGTTTGATTGTTTTGATAAACAATTTTGATTAACAATTCTGAGTACTTAGAGTGCTGGAAGATTTCAAACTTATTTCATGGAACCCCAAAAATTATGCATCATGTAGTAAGTCAATCATTGATAATCTATAATATATAATTTTCTTGTCTATATAATATTCACCATCCACACACTATCAATAATTAGGATGGTGCATATTACTTACATGAACTCATGAAACTAGATAAAGAAAGGAACACCATGTAGTAAGCCAATCATTGATAGTCTATAATTTCATTTTCTAGATAATATTCACCATCCACACACTATCAATAATTAAGATGGTGCATATTACTTACACGAACTCATGAAACTAGATAAAGAAAGGAACACCATGTAGTAAGCCAATCATTAATAATATATAATTTTTTGGTCTAAATAATATTCACCATCCACACACTACAATTAGGATGGTGCATATTACTTACATGAACTCAGAAACTAGATAAAGAAAGGAAAAAATTAAAAAGTCGGCAGAGACCATAGTACTATTGGATATGACTCCATGAATTGGAGGGCAATAATTGTGATACACTACTTGAAAATGGTACATGAAAGCATTAACAATGGTTCAATAAACTACAAGTTGGAAGCACAGGTGATATGGAGGAAGAGGCAAAACTATGTAAATATTTTTATGTAGTGGGCATGGCCAAGGGGATATTAATTGTAGCGGAGCTCCATGGACCTTTAATTGCAGTGGAGTAAAATGTCTAACACTATTGTTTATATACTTCTGTTTATTTTCTAAAATACTAGTTCTAGGTAAGTAGTTGGATATGTCATGTAAAATACTTTTACAAGTTGTATTGGGTCAGAATTGGTTGAGAATATACGTTTGTTTTTAAGAAAAGCGACCAAACTTATGTGTCATCAAAGCAAAAGAAATTACAATAATGAAATGTTATGGTTTATTAACTTTAATAGTAATTCAAAGAATCTAGGGACATAGTACTGAAATATTGGTTGAACAATTTTAATAGTAACTCAAAGATGTTGAACTTGTTAAATGCGGAAATCAACAAGTATCAAATTAAACTGTTGAAACGAGAGAACAAGATCAATAACATACACATACACACATATTTAACACATAGATCTGCGTGGTAAAACCCTTCTTGTAAGGGAAATCTCATAATCGATCTTTAATTATTTTTCAAGGGAGATGGATACAACAACCATCAAGTTCAAGCTTCCAATGGTACAGACAACCATTCGACCCAATCTTCACTCTATCTCACTAATTCCACCATTCCCCTAATCTGATTATGCCTCTATGGGCTTACATGAATATATAGAACAAAGTTTATTTAGTTACAAAACTGTTTATCTAATTTTGTGCATACATACCAAATTGGTAGATTTGGTTGAACAAACAACTACAAAATAGGATCCACGAAATCTGCCCATATCCACCAAATTTAGGAAATTAGTTGGCATATTCAACAATCTCCACCTTGACAACAATTTATATGATCTATCATGCCCAATTTATCCATCACCTCTTCTGCAAGACAAGAGAAGCTAAGCACCATCGTAGCTTCTCTAAAAGTACTAATTTTGTGAACATGCTGCATAATTCTCTTTTGTATGAATTTTTTCAAGAGAAACTCCACCTTCATTGATGACCTGTCTTACAAAATGGTACTTGATAGGAATATGTTTTGTTTTAATGTGGTAGGTTGGATTCTTAGCCAAGTGAATAACACTTTGACTATCACATAGTAGCTTTACTTTGTCCTGCATCCTTCCAAACTCACCAAACAATCCTTTTAACCAAAATGCCTCTTTGCAAGCATGTGAAGAAACTATGTATTCTTCTTCTGTAGTTGATAAAGCAAAAAACTTTTGTATCTTTGACATCCAACTAATAGCTCCACCTACAAGAGTAAAGACATATCTTGAAGTTGAGCTCCTCTTGTCCAAATCACATGCAAAATCAGAATCAACATATCCACAGACTAACTCACAATCATTGTTATAGGTGATATAGTAATCACTTGTGCCCCTTAAATAACGAAGCGCCCATTTCATTGCTGCCTAGTGCTCTTTACCCGGATTTTCCATATATCTGCTGACAACCCCAACTACATGTGAAATGTTTGGTCTTGTACTAACCATCACATACATTAAACTTCCTATTGCATTATAATATGGTACTTGAGACATATATTCATTTTCTTCTTTTGTATTAGGACATAAACTTGAAGAAAGCTTAAAATGGGAAGCGAAAGGGACTGAAACTGGTTTCACACTATTCATACCAAACCTCAAAAGTATTTTCTTGACATACTTATGTTGTGACAACCAAATCTTACCATTCCTCCTGTCTCTGAATATCTCTATGCCCAAAATATTCTTTGCTACTCCTAGATCTTTCATATCAAACGTCCTAGCCATTTGAGCCTTTAACATGTTGATCTCAGTTATGCTTTTTCTTGCTAAAAGCATATCTTCAACATACAACACTAAGATAATGAATATGCCATTATTGAATTTTTTAAAGTAAACACAATGATCATACTCAGTCCTTGTATAATTCCGGCTCACCATGAAAGTGTCAAATTTCTTGTACCATTCTCTGGGCGACTGCCTCAGACCATACAATGATTTGTTGAGCCTGCAAACAAATTTCGTCTTGCAATTCTGAACAAACCCTTCAGGTTGTTCCATGTAAATATCCTCATCCAAATCTCCATGTAAGAAAGTAGTTTTAACATCTAGCTACTCCAACTCCAACTCAAGTAATGCAACTAATGCTAACACAACTCGAGTTGAAACAACCTTAACAACTGGTGAAAAAATCTCATGAAAGTCAATACCTTCATTTTGAGAATATACTTTCACAACCATCCTTGCTTTGTACCTTTCTACCTTATCATCAACACCCTTCTTCAACTTGTAGACCCACTTGCAACCTACAATTTTCCTGTCTCTTGGAAGTTCTACTAGGTCCCATGTATCATTCCTCTCTAATGCATTCATTTCATCCTTCATTGCTTCTTTCCATTTTCCATTGTTAGAACCCTTCACAGCTTCCTGATAGCATGAAGGTTCATCACCATTAGTACTTAAAGAAACCGATGAAACAAAATCATCATACCTTCTTCGGGGAATTCTGACCGACGTAGACCTCCTTAAGGAAGTTTCTGGTTCATCCACATTCTATTGATTGTCATCATCATCCATGCTTTCCTCTGCAGGAACCTCTTCATGAACCTCTTCAGAAACTTGTTCATGTTCACTTTCATCTGTAGTTGAACGGATTTCAAACTGAATCTGCTGATATTTCGGTACTTCTACCTATTTCATTTGAACATCTACAACTGATTTGATGAGAGATGATTCATCAAATATTACATCTCTGTTAATGGTGATATTTTGGGCAGTATGATCCCACAACCCGTATCTCTTAATACCATCACCATATCCAACAAACATAAACCTTTTTTTTTATTTTGGATATAGTTTAGAACGCTGATGTTTCAGAATTAGAGCATAGGCTTCACAACCAAAAACTTTAAGATTAGAATAATTACAAGGGTGACTTGTCCATACCTCTTCTGGAATCTTGCATTGTATTGTTGTTCATGGTGATCGATTCACCAGATAACAAGCTGTAGATACTGCTTCTGCCCACAGTTCCTGTTGCAAGTTGGCATTACTTAGCATACTCCTTGCTCTCTCTAGAAGTGTCATGTTCATACATTTAACAACTTCGTTTTGCTGAGGAGTATAGGCAGTGGTTTTATTCCTATCAATCCCAAACTCCTTGCAATAGTTCTCAAACTCCATTGATGTAAATTCACCACCATTATCAGTTCTTAAACATTAAATGGATCTACCAGTGCTCTTTTCTACTAAAACTCTAAACTGCTTGAAAACAGTAAATACATCAGCCTTTCTTTTCAACATATCGACCCAAACCTGCCTAGATAAATCATCTATAAAAGTAACAAAATATGATAATCCTCCATAGAAAATAGTAGAGTATGGTCCCCAAACATCAAAATGAATATAGTCAAGGATTCCTTCACTGATGTGTCTTCCGGTTTTAAATTTCTGCCTATTCTATTTTCCATAAATACAATGTTTGAAGAAATCTAACTTTAAAGACTTTAGACTAGGAAGTAACTTACGATCAATTAACACTTGTAATCCCTCTTCGCTCATATGGCCCAACCATTGATGCCATAGTAGAAAATAATCACTGTCATTCTCAGATACATTTGTCGCATGATCTGACTCGGTTCTTCCTTCTAACAAAAACAAGTTTCCAACCTTCTTCACTTTCATGGCCAGTAGGATTCCTTTGTAGACCTTCATATCTCCACCTTGAACAATACTCTTGTATCCTCCAGTATCTAAGACTCCCAAGGAGATTAGTTTCTTCATAAGCTCAAGTATATGTCTCACATCAGTTAGTATCTTAACAGATCCATCAAACATCTTAATTCGAATGCTATCGATTCCCACAACTTTACATGAGATATCATTTCCCATGTAAACAATTCCATCATCTATAGACTGGTAAGTAATGAACTAGTGTCTATGAAGACACATGTGATTTGATGCGCCAGAATCTAATAACCAATTTTGATCATGACGTGAAACATAACTAATTGTTAAAACTTCATCATTCATTCCTGAACCTATTTCAGTTGCATTTGCTTCCTTCGTCTATTTTGAAGAGTCTTCTTTGGAGGCTTGTTGTTGCTTCCAACAATCCTTCTTCAGGTGTCCAGATTTTCCACCATACGAACACTTAATATTTCTCTTCTTGCCCTTCGACTTTGATCGAGAAAAATCCCTCTCAACCTGTCCTCTTTCTTTAGGTCTTCCTCTGACCACCATCTCCTCAGATGTAGAGGTTTTTGAATTGGATTTCTTCCTTGTTTCCTCAGACAATAGAGCTCCAACAATAACATCAAACTCAATAGTTTATGTTGAACTAAAACTAATAGAGGTAACAAAGTGATCCCATGACTTGGGAAAAAACCACGATAATGTAATTTCCTTGTCTTCAGATTCGAATTTCACTCGCATGCTAGTCAACTGAACTAAAATATTATTAAAAGTATTTAAATGATCAGTTATTTTCGTACCTTGTTTCATGTGAAAACTGTACAATTGTATTTTCCGGAAGATCCAATTCGTCAAGAATTTCATCATACACAAGCTTTCCAGCTTTGTCCACAAACTAGTTTTTGTCTTCTCCGTAACAATGTTGAACAGAATGTCATCGGCCAAACACATACGTATGGCACTCAGTGCTCTCGCATCGATCTCATCCCACTCTTCATCTGCGATGGATGCGGGTTTCTTCGATTTTCCCACAAGTGCCTTCACCACGCCTTGTTGCATGAGAAGATCGTGCATCTTAACCTTCCAGATCTCAAAACTATTCTTTCCATTGAACTTCTCGATTTCAAATTGCGCACTCTGATTTTTTGCCATTTCAATCGTTCGATGCACCTGACAAGAGGCAAGGATGCGTCGATTTCATATTTTTCAGAAATTGTAAGTGTAGCTTGTATATCGTTGCACCCTTTGAGAGGAGATACCTGCGACGATGTGAAATCGACGCACCTGCGCAAAGATGGAACTGTTGCTCTTACAAAATTTGATAACTGCGATACCCTCTCAGCTATTTTTCGTTTTCAACAGCCTCCAACCCAAAATTATGCATACAATTCCTAGTGAATGGTACTCCGAATAGATCTCTATGGATGCTAGACCTCTCTACTATTTCATGTCTCTAGATTCAAGCGATTCATTTCACAGACCCTCGCATTACTTTGACGACTCCTCCCTTTCGAAAATTGTGAGGATTGTCAATCAAAAACATGTGTGCAATGACTGAGAAACAACAGATCGCATGGACCCTCTGCTCACCTCGTGGTCTTGCACCACGACTCTCCTGGCCTCACGGATGTCCAACCAAATATCTGATACCACTTGTTGAACTTGTTAAATGCGGAAATCAACAAGTATCAAATTAAGCTGCTGAAACGAGAGAACAAGATCAATAACATACACATACACACATATTTAACACACATAACTATGTGGTAAAACCCTTCTTGTAAGGGAAACCTCCACGGGGAAATCATAATCAGTCTTTGATTATTGTTCAAGGGAGATGAATACAACAACCATCAAGTTCAAGCTTCCAATGGTACAAACAACCATTCGACCCAATCTTCACTCTCTCACTAATTCCACTATTCCCCCCATTTGATTATGCCTCTATGAGCTTACATGAATATATAGAACAAAGTTCATTTAGTTACAAAATTGTTTATCCAATTTCGTGCGTACATACCAAATTGGTAGATTTGGTTGAACAAGCCACTACAAACTAGGATCCATGAAATCTACCCATATCCACCAAATTTAGGAAATTAGTTGGCATATTCAACAAAAGAATCTACGCACATGGTAATGAAGCTTGATAAAGGCGTTTAAAATAGATTTTTTTAAGGCTTCTGGAAAAATAAATGGTCAAGGTTTCAATTGAGCTATGAAGTTCCATTTTCAATTTTAATAGTAACTCAAAGAATCTACACACATAGTAATAAAGCTTGATAAAGGCGTTTAAAACAGTTTTTTTTCAAGGCTTCTGGAAAAACAAATGGTCAAGGTTTCAATTGAGCCATGAAGTTCCATTTTCAATTTTAATAGTAACTCAAAGAATCTACGCACATAGTAATGAAGCTTGATAAAGGCATTTAAAACAGATTTTTTTCAAGGCTTCAAGAAAAACAAATTGTCAAGGTTTTAATTGTTCTACTAAGTTCCATTTTTTAAGCTTATGGATGAATTAAAAAAACCAAAAGTCCTCAATGAAAACTTCCATTGCATCTTGAAAAGAACTTTGGTCAACCTAAAACTAGACTAAAAGCCTCCACAACAACATTCTACTAGGAATCAAAGATTAGTTCTAATGGTCCTTTATGGCTTAAAGCATTAACACAATAACTCCGAAAAGGGAAACGTGTAAAATAATGCAACGCTAATGTGGGGTCATGTTGAATATCGTTGAATGCTTCTAAAATTTGTTGAATGCTTCTTAACTTTGTTGAATGATTTTTAACTTTGTACATTATTCTGCCACAAGTCTCCTGACCTTGAGGTCTATCTAGCGAGTTAATAGATTCAATTTTTTCAAGGACAAGTGCATATATTTTTAACAACTTCATTTTTGTGAAAAACTTAGCTAAGAGAGGAATCCATGGATCAAGTGAAACAAAAATCAAGAGGAATCCAAGGAACAATGAAACAAAAAACAAGAGTTATTTGAGGAGACATTTTCTCTATCAAATGATGATTTGTGTGTTATTAATTATAAGGAAAACGTGTTGCAGAATAGGATAACAATATGTATATTACTACAACGCATGAACTGTTGGAAACAATGTGCAAAAATGGTGTGAAAGTATTATTAATAATTCTTACAAATTGGAAAAAAAGCTCCATGTAATACAAAATACTTTGGCGGATGCACTTGCAAGTTTTGTTAAAAACATGAAAAGGAGTATAGTGGCTGAATCATAGTGTGGGAATTGTAAGGCCTTCTGTGACACCCACCAAGCGTGGACGCTCCTTGGGCAGACTTGACAACGATATGGTCAAGAGAACACACGAGACATGGGATTGGTTGGACGAACAAAGTATTATAGGCGTGGGAAGGAACACCTTGGGCACATGATGGTGACGTGCGAACCCAAGAAGGCACAAGTCTCACTTGAGTCTTGCCTTACGATGGAGGATGAGGACTTGGGGTTGTGGTTGGGAAAGGACAGGGCGACTTGGGCACATGCCCAAGGAGTTGACATGTGTTCCCTTGGAAGCATGGGAATGTTGGAGAGGTTAGGTGACCCCATTGACACACCCACAAAAAGTAACGTCATTGGTTCAAGAAAATGCATAAGGAAACGGTGCACCCAAGGTTGGGGCACGTCGGTCCCAAGGGATGGGATGGTTCTTGAGCGCATGAGTTAGACGGGAACGTTGGTTCATGTAGGCATGTTGGTCCACAAAGAGAAGCGATACACAAAGGAATCAACAGTTCACGAAGGTGACAGTCGAAGTCCATATAAAGAACACAAGGTACATGAGCTAGAGGCATCACCATATCATCACAACTTGAGTTGGAGAGTGAGGTCTGCGGCTCAGGATGAGGTGACAAAGTGTGACGAAGATGAAGGTGAAGTGCGAAGGCTGGGTTTAGTGTCTCATTGGGTGTCTTCGGTAGGGAACACGATAGAGAGGCTCAAAGGTCCAGGAGGGCAATGCGCACGAGAGGTAGAAGGCTACGACAGTCAGGCCGATGTTGCAACAAGGAGAATTGGGTGTATGAGAAAGTAGGCAAGTCGGGATGTGACTTATACAAATTATTTTATATGTGTGTATTGAGTTGCGAGCTCCTCTTTGTAAGAATTGTAATAGAATTTGTATATAAATACTTATACGAGTGTTAGGCACAGTTTGTGCTGCCCAACCATACTTGTCATTTCTTGTGTATGAATGGTTGCATGTTGTCTAAGTATAAGAACTATGTAATTGTTTAAGTAAAGAATGCAAGTGCAGTTGGCATGATTGGTTCAAGATAGAGTATGGGTGCATCTTGAGTGACGTGTAGTCCAGACGAAGTAGTTTCGGTTTAGTTAAGATGTCAAAACAAAACATTGTGTTGCGCATGACCTCGGGTGTTCGACGAATTGTGTTAGAAAAACGGGATCGTGAAGCAATAAAATAAAAACAAATGTGGAAATAAAACATAGAAGATACACAATACAATAGAGACACAGATATACGTGGTTCACCCGGTGTGGTCTACCTCCACCACATAAATTGTCAGGTCCTTTCTTTTTATTATCCAACAAATGAAGGGATGCAACCTACAACACACCCGTTGTAACTTCCTCTTCTTTCTCTCACAATCTCTTCTCTTAAAATACAACATTCGCAATGATGCATAGTCGCAATACATTTCCCTCATAAAAGAGAGTTTCCTTCTAGGGGAAAACCCTAACATAACTTCTATTGTCAGATATACAACCTTATAATGAATGGTCCATATTTACTATGAAATTACAATATACATTTACAAGACAATTTTTCCTTCAAGGGACCGCTTTCTCTCGGACCCCCCAGCCGGGGGGATGAGCCCCTCAGACCCCGTAGAGGGGAAAAGACCCCCCTGCAACCCCCCGCGTGAAGGGGTGTACAATATTCATGGGTTATAAACACGCATGAAAACATTTCTAAAATCATTGTAGAAAGGAATATTTAATCAATGCATAAGCAAGTTATCCTATTACCTCTCTAATGTCATTGGAATATAAACAACTTGTGATGTTATCTCTATTGACAATTCTAGCTTACCAATGTAATTATTTTATACTCGTAACATCATAATGAGCAGGATAAAAGCAAGAAAGAACCTCAAAATAACCAAGAGTCTATCAAATTTGGAATTAAGTGTTTTGAATGTGCAAGGATGGGGCATATATCATACTATTGTATTGAAAAGGAGAATATTATGGAGGGAGATGCTAATCACGAGGCAAAAGATTTTGCAAGGGAGATAAAAAATATATAAAACAATGGATGATCAATAAATGGATTACCATGCAACATTGGTTCAAACTCAACTTTGATAAATGGTTATAGTTTCTTCACAAATTTGGTGGTAGAGATATGATTATTTATAATACTAGGAATCGAAATACAAAACTACCAAAGTTCACCACCATGGAATTACCAGCCCAGTCTGCAACATTACCAGCCCAATCTGAATCAGTAAAGCCTTGTAGTATTAACTCATGATCTAAATCATACCCGAGTCCATAATCAATTGTACCCTTTAGGTACCTCAACACATGTTTTGTTGCAACCAAGTGAACACTTATCGGATCAACCGTATAATGACTCAATGTTTTCACCGCAAAACATATATATGGATTTGTGTTCATTAAGTACATCAAAAAACCAATAATATGTCTGTACATGGTGGAATCCACTGTCTCTGAAGATGTATCACTCAACAATTTCAAATTTGTCACCATCAATGTAGGCATGGACTTGCAATCGATCATTTTGAATCTCTGTAGAATATCAACAACATATTTTTCTTGGTTAATATCTCACTCGGTCTCTGCCATACCTCTATATATAAGAAGTAATGCATCATGCCTAGGTCTTTCATCTCGAACTCTGCAACAAGATTCCTCTTGCTCTCATTGATGAGCTTCTCGTCTCGTGTTAAAAACAGACCATCTACATATAATAGTAGTATCACTGGTCCACCATCCACAACCTTGAAGTACAGGTCAGAATCTACTTTTCACTTAGTAGATCCCAAGCTCATTAGGAAGTTTTCAATTCTATCGTACCATGCTCTCGGTGCTTTCTTTAACCCATACAAGGATTTCTTTAATCTGCACACATCATCCCAATCTGAATCAGTAAAGCCTTGTAGGCTTAACTCACGATCTGAAGCATATATGAGTCCATAATCAATTGTACCCTTTAGGTACCTCAACACATGTTTTGTTGCAACCAAGTGAACACTTCTCAGGTCAACCATATACTGACTCAGTGTGTTCACTACAAAAGATATATGGCCTCGTGTTCATTAAGTACATCAATAAACCAATCATTTGTCTGTACATAGTAGAATCCATTGTCTCTGAATATGTATCACTCAACAATTTCAGATTTGTCACCATCAATGTAGGCATGGCCTTGCAATCCATCATTTTGAATCTCTTCAGAATCTCAACAACATATTTTCCTTGGTTAATAAAAATCTCACTCGGTCTCTGCCATACCTCTAGTTCTAAGAAGTAATGCATCATGTCTAGGTATTTCACTTCGAACTCCGCAACAACTTTTCTCTTACTCTCAGTGATGAGCTTCTCATCTCCTATTAGAAACAAGTCATCTACATACAACAGTAGTATCATTGGTCCACCATCCACAACCTTGAAGTACAGGTTGGAATCCGCTTTACTCTTGGTAAATCCCAAGATCATAAGGAAGATGTCAATTATATCGTACCATGATCTGAGCGCTTTCTTTCACCCCTACAAGCCTTTCTTCACATCCATCTAGTGTATATTCCACTTCTTTACTACATCTATCACAAGTATAACTCTAATCGAAGTGTATCTCTGATCCAGGCGAATATTGGTGGCCACCCACATGTTCCAACCGACTCCTTTTACCAATTTTTAGTTCAACACGTTCTTTTGTACTTATTTGTAATTGCGGGTTCTACACTTTTGGGGCTATCTGGAACCCTACACATCTCCCAGGTGGATACTGGTGGCCTCCTACCTAGTCCAACTAGCTTATTTTGTATGTTTTCATTTCAACACATGTTGTTGTCCTTCCAGGGCAGTTTTGGAGCCCTAAAATGTGTTTTTTTGGATCACCACAATGAAACTGTAGACATGGATAGAGTTTGACCACAGAATGTGTAGTTCTCTGAAAGACCTTTCCAACAGGCTATCACGCGGCTAAAATAGAGGTTGTATGCAAAAGTTACGACCACAGGAAGTTGAGGTACCAACTTACCCATAGGGACCCACATGACTTTTGGCATTTCACCTTCTAGGGTTAGGTTTTTGGATGTTTAGGGTTGTTGCATTCCTATTTAACATAAAAAAGGCCTTCAAAGCCTCATTGTAATCATCTTCTTACGAATGAGCATAGCTGTCACATCTCTTCTCAGAGATAAAGATGCCACAATTCTAGTGAGTCTTTCTCTCTGTATTTTTACAGTCTCTTTACAATTCTTTCATTAATAGAAATCAAGTATTGTTGTGTTTCTCTTTGTCCAGATTATGTTCAGAGCGAAATCAAGTATTGTTTCTTTCATTAATATTTTTCTCTTCTTTTCAGACAGGTTTTCAACAAGTTCCTTGAACTCGTTGAAATTGTTGAATACTTGAATTTTAGCCTGCAAAACATAATCCAAGTTTTACGTGAGAAATCTTCAATGAATGAAACATAATATACATACCTGCTAAGTGAAGTGGCTGACATCGGTCCACCCATGTCTGAATGTATAATTTCCAAGGCTCCTTTGGCTTTACTATCACTACTTGGAAATGGTTTCTTCACATTCTTGTCTTGAGCGCATCCCTTGCATATGCCTTCATGTTCTACATGGATTTATGGAAAACCTGTCACCATATTTCTCATGATCGGTATGGCTTTGTAATGTATATGAGCAAATATTATATGCCATAGTTCACTTGGAGTAATTGTACTATGTACTAGCTCTGAAAATAAGTGTCCCTTTAACTTGTATAATCCTCCTTCTTGGACACCAATCACTACAACATAATCAATAGATTTTCCTCTAGGCCACATGAGGACTTCACCCTTAATGAAAGAAACTATGAATCCTTTCTCATCTAAATCTGAGATAGAAAGGAGATTCTTCTTTAAACCAGGTACATACAACACATCCTTCATCTTCATAGGTTTTCTGGAGTCTAACTTGTAGGATGCTTCTCCTACTCCTTTAATGGGACACTGATAGTCATCACCTAGCTTCACCTTGTGAGGTGAATCTTTTTGAACTAGATCTGAGAGAGATTCCTTATAACCAGTCATGTGCTTAAAAGCACCACTATCAATAAGCCATGTGTCACTTCCATGAGTGAATGTACCTACAAGAGCTAAGATTAAAACATATTCTTCACTTGAGTCTTCTTCTTTGGTTTTCTCATGATCATGTTCATCATCTTCTGCGGCATGAGCATGATGTATTTTATACTTTCCTTTTCTGACCTGACCTTTGGAGTTGAGAAAATTTATGGCAATGTGTCCCATCTTATGACAAATGAAGCATCTATAATTTGAGAAATCCTTCTTAAACTTGTGAGTCTTTTGTAATCCATGAGGTTTCTTATGTGAGTGAACTTCCTTCTTACTCTTTCCTTTTCTGGTATGTTCTGCTAGGGCTTGATTTTCTTCATCTCTTAGTTTCTCTTCTCTTGCTGCCAATATAGCTTCTTCATGAGTACAATCCTCCCACAGTCTTCTAAACCTTGTTATCCTTATTATTGAACATATACCCTAAACGAATGATTCCCAAGATCTAGGGAGACCATTCAATGTAGTCATCACCAACTCGGCTTCTTCGATTGTGTCTCCAATGGATTCAAGATGTTCTTGATTTGAGACACCCTTGTGAAGTATGATTGGATAGTTTCTGAACTCTGCATCTTCACATTCTCGAGTTGTGTCCTTAATTTCATCTTCCGGTTGATATTCTTTCCTTCATATAATCATGATAAGGCATCAAACATTTACTTTGGATTTGTCAATGATTATACATGGGGGATCAAATGATCCTTGATAGAATCAACAATGATTCTCTTTGCCTTGACTAGGTTATTTTTGTACTTTGCTTTGGCCTCATCTTTGTCAGGTCCTGGAACTTCTTCTTTTACAAAATATTCTAGATCATTCTCTTCTAGAATGAGCATTACTATGTACTTCCATGCTCGGAAGTTATCAACACCTTCAATATTCTCATCAATCTTGGTACTGGGTGTCGTCATGTGCTTGAACAATACAATAAGAAAAAATAAGAAATTTTCAAAGAAAGTTTTTGTACTCACCAAAGTGTTCTATGCCAGTGTGGTCAGTTCCAACTTCAATTCTGTAGCTGCCAAGATGTCTTGAACTAGGGTTTATGATAAAATCCTAATTTTTCAAAATATGAATTTTGGAATTCTACTCCGAGGGAAAGGTGTTCCCTCCTAAGGCGAGTTCCTTAGTGGTATTAATTTGAAAAGAATCCTTCAAAAAGTGGGTGAAAACACATTATAGGATTTTGTGCAGTTGCAACAGCTGCAACAGTTGCATCATCAGTTGCATTTTACAAAACTTTGTCAAACTGAGAATCTAATCCTAATGAGAGGTGTGATAGGGTTAGGAAAGCATTCCTATGCTCTTAGTTTCCCCAATGATCTCTTCTAAATTGTGCAAATGGATTCTTTCAGGACCACTCTGAAACCATGTTAAAATTCTTCTTAAGCAGTTAAGTGTGTTCAATATTATTTAAATTTAGACTATTAAAACAATAACTGCATGCATAAGGATCATTGAAAGAAAGACATCCACAATATACACAAGATTTATCCTGGGAAACCCTCATGGGGGAGAAAACCCAAAAAATATTCTTCAATATAGATTCTTCAACAAGTACAATGTCTCTCTCAAGAGAGATCTCACCAAACATAAGATAAAACAAAAAACCCTAACCAAAATAGAGTAGCGCACCACTAGACCAAGATAGTCCTTCACCAGATAACCAAAACCCTTCACCATAACACCCTTCCTCTGTAGTTGTGTCATTCTTCCTCTGTGGCTGTGTCACTCTCTCATACTTGCGCACTTTTCTATGTGAGAGAGATTTTGTGTGTGTTCTCAAAGTGAGGTGAATAGCCTCTTATAAATACAGGATGAACGGACCAGAATTAGGTTAGGACTTACCTGTCCACTTTATCCTTCTAATTTACAATTGAGTTGTCAAGGCACAATAGGGCCAACTTTTACAAAGGCACAATAGGGCGGACTTAGAAAATATAATATAATATTATTCTTTAGGGTTTTGTCTTGGTCAAATACAATATGAATATAATAATAATATCTTCCGAAGATACTCAAACTTCAACACATTCCCCCCCCCTTCCTCTCACTCTCTCACTCTCTACACCCCCTCGTTGTCTCCCTGTATGACACTCTCTTTTTCTTCCCCTCTCCCCCTCTCACACTCTCTTTCTTCCTCTCTCTGCATCCCCCTTCCCTACATCACAAGGAAAGAAAATGCCTTGAACTAGACATGTCAAGACCTAGACCTAAACCTAAACATAGAAAGACCTAGACATGACAATATGTGGAGCATGGCCTAGACCTAGTACATTACCATGGCATAGACCATGACCTATATCATGACATAGAACTAAAGATATATTTATACCATGACCTATATATTGACGTATACCATGACCTAGACCACGACACAGAGCTAGAGCTATATTTATATGATGACCTAGAGATTGACGTAGACCATGAACAAGACCCCCCTAGATCCTTCTAAGCATAGGGATAACTTATAATCAACCCTTAACCCCCTCTACACTTGAGCCCCGAGTCCACTATGCATATACCTTTTGTACAACCCTTTCACCTGTTAAGTTTTTACTGTTGTTATTAGGTTATTTCCAAATTAGATGAGCATTCAATGTATTTCTAAAACAACAGTATAAAGAGGATCCCTGTAAGAAACACAATCATAAGGTACACAACATTTTATCCTAGGAAACCCTCATGGGGAAGAAAACCCAACAAAAATGTTATCCACAATTTTGGTCATCGTGATGATGTTATGATGATGTTATGATGATAGAAAATCAAGCTCTTCATTAAGGACACTTTCCTAAGAAAAGTTACATTTGTCTGCTTCCAAAAATCATGCTTTTAAGGGATGTTCGCAGGCTACCTATATATTTGCCTGCGAGAATGCCTGATTCTCGCAGGCTGCATTAAGCTAGGGTGCGAAGGGATTACACTGTAACTAACTGTCAGGGTGCGAACATGTTCCAAAGGAAGGAAAAAGATAAAATCTCGAACCTTCTAGAAGGGAATCTTCTAGAAACATGAGTTGGCTAGCGAATGGTTATCTAAGTACTGGTTTTCCTGATATCTTGGG
>SNQJ01S0024482.1:30876-44815 GCA_010110895.2 Picea sitchensis | reverse complement strand
TCCTCAAAGAAAGTAGGTTCCTTTTCTATGAGATCACACATCAAGGCCATATAGTTGGAGAATGGCTTAGGTTTATTTTTTTGTCTCATGGTTCCTTCTGGGGCACCATACTTCTCTACATATTGAATAAGTTCTTTCTCCCAAGATAGCTTTCTCTTGTGAGAGATTGTCATACGGGGAGGTTCTTGAGATTATATCATATCATGATCTTCTGGAATCTCATCATCAGGGGTAACTGCAACTTCCTTTATGGGTTTTGCAACTCTGGGAGCTACAGGTTCTTCTTCATATACTTCTTCAAGTTGGCATTTTCTTGATATTTTGAGTGTTGCATCTTCATCAAAGGTTGCATCATTCTTGATCTCAATATGATGGTAACCTGGTATGTAAATTTTAAAATCCTTAGAGACCTCACAATATCCAACAAATATTCCCTTCTTTCCTGAAGGATCCAACTTAGTTCTCTTTTCTTTTGGAATGTGTACAAATATTGGACAACCAAATATTTCTAGACGGTTTACTTATGGCTTCTTTCCAGTGAACATTTCTTCGAGAGTTTTGAATCCAAGTGCACTATGGGATAATCTATTTTCGACATATACTGTTGTTCTTGTTGCTTCAACCTACAAGTGCATTAGAAGATCTTGATCATGAATCATAGTCTTTACTGCTTCCATAATCGTTATATTCTTTCTTTCTCATACACCATTTTGTTGAGGATTATAAGGAGTGTTGAGCTCCCTCTTAATCCCGACATCTCTGCAAAAGCTTCCAAATTCGTTTGAAGTGTACTCTCCTCCATTGTTTGACCTGAGTATCTTGATTTTCCTTTCGGAGAGGTTTTATACCAAGACTTTGAATTCCTTGAAATTTCCAAGTACTTCATCTTTTGACTTCAAGAAATAAAAACAAGTCTTACGAGAGTAATCATCAATAAAACATACATAACATACAAACTCTCATAGATAGGTTGATGGCATTGGACGGCATACATCTGAGTGGAAAAGTTCTAGAATTCCTTATGCTTTATTGTCGCTCTTTGGAAAAGGATTCTTTATGTTCTTTCCTTGTGCACATCCCTTTCATACACCCTCATGATCAACCTTTAGTTCTGGTAAGCCTATAACTACCTAGATTACATATGGTAGGTGATGCAGGAGCATCGCCATCAAAGCCAAGGAGGCCGAGTGTGGAGGTAGAATTCGACACCTCAGTGCACTGAAGTTTCAAATCAGCATTAAACAGAGACATAGCGTGTTGTTGAGATATTTTTGAAAATATTGTTTTAAAATACTTTGTTTGTAAAATCCGGTCACCGCCTGAGAATGACAGGATGTTGTAAATTCTTACACGACTGTAAGGTGTTACAGATGTAGAGTGTCAGCTCTTATCTGTTAATAACTCACATTTATTTTAATATGACTAAGTAGGTAACCTCTATAATGACAATGGGATAGAATTCAAATAGGACGGAGAAGAGCTCAAGAAGCCACTCCTTAGATAGTTTTTCTTTGTATTGTGTTGTAAGACATAATAGAGTGTAAGAATGAGTTGCAGACTATAGAGAGTAAGAAGTTAGATGTAGCAGTTAGACATAGAGATTCTGGAGACAGTGAAGAACTGTGTTACTTATGTAAATACTTCATGAAAGAATAAAACAAACAAAAAATGATCCAAATGTTTGGACGATGTTCATTTCAATGTTTATTTGAATGAACGATATTTTCTCTGTGTGTTTATTGCATTATGCTTATGTATGTTGTTCATAGTTGAGTATATGGACTTATGAAGTATTAGATAAGTTTCAATTGTTTCTCTTCTGGGAGCTTGGATGCAAGGAGTTCATATTGTCCACAAGGTGTGCATCGACAGAGCCTAGATTTGACTCAGAGAAGCTCAGGAGGGATAACGAGAAACTTAAACTGAGTGTTGCAAGGAGTGCACGGGTTCAAGAATTGACTAAGTGTCAAGAGGTCAAGACTGTGAAGTGCAAGGAGTGCATAGTAATATTTCTTGTGAAGAAATCTCTAAGTCTGAACCTAGTCAAAGATTCTAGGATCGCAAGGAGTGYGTCGGAGGTCGAAATCCTCAAAGGAATCAAGCTTAGAAGAGATAGCGGMAAACATTCAGCAGAGAGGGAGAAATTTGTTGAAGTTCGYGAGTTGAAGGTGGAGATCTCTTCGGAGGAAGTCGGGGTCACTGATAGCCATTAAATATCGAGAAGGTGGGAGGAGGTTAAATCMTGAAGTCCTTCAGAATTCGTGTATTCGATGTTTTTTGTTTGTGACAGAGTCAAAGCTCCTGAAGCTACGAAGCYCGAAGTCAATTTGGACCGTAGATCCATAGGAAGGTATGTGGMAATCGATCAGAGAGTTTGAGAGGTAATAGCTCCAAAATATTTGCATGCAACAAAGCACAAACTTCACGAAGTTGCAAAGAGTGGAGTAGATCTGGACCGTTAGATCCAAAAAGACACACGACAAAGATTCGTGTACTCCAGGAGAAGAACACTCTGGAGGAAATATAGATTAGTGAAGCCAAAACTCTCGAAGCCCGAACTGCTGAAGTAAATCGTGATCATTGATCTGAGAGGGACACGTGTTAGTAGATCGTGGTGTCCAGAAGTGCGTACTACGAAGGAAAGGAAAGGAGAGGAGAAAGTGGAGCGTTGACCATAAGTCATTCGAAGCTCCCAAGATAAAGGAATCATCCTAGTCGTTCGTTGTTGGAACATGTGGTGAGTGGAGATTTACTCCGGGGAAAACTCACTCCAGAGGAAAGCGAAGAGTGAAGGCACAAGAACTCCTGAAGGTTGGAGCGTCAAAGTTCATCAGAGTCATCCATTGGCACAAAATGCATGGCGGGAGATCTGTTACTTTGGAGGATTGATACTCCAGGAGAAAGGACACAGAGGAGTGTTGACGATAAGTCATCTGAAGGCGACTAAAGGGACGAACTTCAACCGTCGATCAAGAAGAGCACGTGACGCTTGATCTATAACTCTAGGTAAAGGTCATTTTGGAGAAAAGAGGTGTTTGGAACACTTGAAACTCCCGAAGCTGGAGTCCTGAAGTAAATCTTAGTTGTTGGTTGTGAAAGAAGTGTGGGTCATAGATCTGGTCCAAGGGTGTGTTCGCGAGTTCGGAGTTCCACAGATTTAGAGTCAGGTGTGTCAAGAACACCCAAAGCCTAAAGTTCTAAAGTGCGGAGGGGGGAACGAAGATTTAATCCCACGGTTTTGACCAGGGAACATGGAGGACTCTATGGGTACTCAAAAACTCCTGAAAAGGGGATTTCGTACCCAAGAAGTAAGACTTTGACCTGTGGAGAAAATAGAATAGGTTCAGTGTGAACTTGTGAGCTGATTCAACTCCCGAAGTCGATCAATCCTAGATCAAGAGGTCGTGCAACCCCAAGGGAGAGTAGGGGGTATGCAACAAGTGGTATCAGAGCCTGATTTTTGTTTGCAGACAACAGACAAAGGAGACAGAGAAATTTTTTTGATACTGTCCAATGGTATTAAAGCGTGACTTTTCTTGTAGACAGTAGGAAAAGGTGATGGAGTTTTGTTTGATAGCATCAAGTTAGAAGAGAGGAAATCAATGCAGTGGAATCATACCAACGAGAAGGCACAGAGCGAATCCAGAAATGGAAGAAGAAATGAGGCGACTCAGAATGAGATTGGATGCCATGGAAACAACACAAATGAGAGCACTAGCTGTTGGTGACATCAGCAAAGATGAAAGTGAAGAGCTAGAAGAAGAAGGAGCTGCAGAAGGAGAACCCATGGAAAAAATATTGTTAAGAGTTGTTTCGAGAATAAGAGCCAGAGAAAAAGTAGAAGTCCCAATGTATGAAGGCAATTTGGAAGTCTAAGAATTGTTAGATTGGGTACATGCGATGGATAAATACTTCGATTATGAAGAAATTGAAGAAGAAAAGAAAGTGAAACATGAAATAACAAGGTTGAAAGGTCATGGAGCGTTATGGTGGGATGAACTACAAGCTGATCGCAGATGCAAAGGTAAGAAGAAAATAAAAAGTTGGGATAGGATGGTAGCCAAGTTGAAAGCGAAATTTATCCCTAAAGACTATCAGATAAGTATGTTCAGAAAGTTATAGAACCTGAGACAAAAAAAAAATTCAGTGAAAGAATACACTGAAGAATTCTATAGATTGAATATATGGGATGAACAGAAAGAAAATGATCATGAGAAAAAAACCAGGTAAATAAATGGGTTGAGAAAAAAACATGATGTTTGTTGGAAAAATCGAGGATGCTTATCAAGTAGCCTTGAAAGCTTAAGAGAAGTTGGCCAGAAATCAAAGCCAACAAAATAGAGGAGGAAATTCCAGCAGAGGTAAGCGAACTGCCTGAGAGAAGTTCCAGAATCCAAAGCAAGAGGGTAGAAAACATCATAATCACCCTGAAAAAGGGGGGAGTTCTAAGGAAGGACAATGCGGAGGAAGAAATTCTTTTCCTAGAGGAAGGGGAAGAGATAGAGGAGGTGAAGTCAGATGTTATGCATGTGGAAAGACATGACACGTGTTGGGAATGTCCTGAGAGAAAGAAAGTAGGAGGGGAAGCACACATTTCTGAAGCTTAGAAGAATGTGAAAGCAGAATCAACAGAAGGAGGAAGAAACCTTATGATGAGGAAAGTTCTTTTAAATCCAGAGAAGGAGGCAGAAAAACCATTTCAAGGAACAAACTTGTTTAGGACTGCTTACAAAACAAAGGACAGAGTTTGCAAGATGATTATAGATAGTGGGAACACTTTTAATCTAGTATCCACAAAGATGGTGGAGAAACTAGAGTCGGAGACAACTGCACACCCAAATCCGTACAAGGTATCATGGTTCTAGAAAGGACATCAAGTAATGGTAAGTCAACAATGCAAAGTTGAATTTAAAATAGGAGGCTATAGGGATGAGATTTTATGTGATGTAATTCCTATGGATGTTTGTCATATTTTGTTGGGGAGACCATGACAATTTGATAGAAATGTCATTCATGATGAAAGAAAAAATACTTACACCTTAGAGAAGAATAGTAGAACACACATGTTGCTACCAATAGAAGACAAGGAACCAAAGAAGGAAGCTAGTTCAAGTATACGTCTCATGAGTGGAAAGGAAATCTTGAATGAGGTCAAGAAGGAACAAGAGATGCAGTTTGTTGTAGTGAGGAAGGCAAGGGTTATCCTTAAAAATACTTCTATGGATGATTTACCTGAAGAAATCCAGGAACTATTAGAGAATTTTCTTGACATAGTAGTGGATGAGTTACCTCACTCATTGCCACCCATTAGGAGTATCATTCATCACATTGACCTTATTCCAGGAACTAGTTTTCCAAACAAGGCAACATATAGGTTGACACCTCGAGAGAATGAAGAAGTCAACAATCAAGTCTAGAAGTTGTTGGATAAAGGTTTAGTCTAGGAAAGTATAAGCCCATGCGCAGTACCAACTGTGTTGAGTCCAAAGAAGGATGGAGGATGGAGAATGTGTACAGATTCTCGAGCCATCAACAAGATCACCATCAAGTATAGATTCCCTTTGACAAGAATGGATGATTTGATGGATTGCTTGAGTGGAGCAAGCTATTTTTCAAAAATATACTTGAACAATGGATATCATCAGATAAGAATGAGAGAAGGAGATGAATGGAAGACAACATTCAAGATGAATGAAGGTTTGTTTGAATGGTTGGTCATGTCGTTTGGGTTGACAAATTACCCAAGCACATTTACGAGGTTGATGAATGTGTTATCTCCCAAATAAAATTTCATTTTATTTAAGTCTTAGGTGGTTAATTGAGTTTTTAGTCTCTTGAGTCGTTCAATAAATGTGTCCTTCATTGAGTCTAGTCATTAAGTCTTGGTCATGTCAAATGATTTTGGTAAATGACTAAGTGGTCATTAAGGTCATTATCCTATGTTTTATTGCTAAAGTCAAGTCCTCTTTTTCTTAAGAGTAAGTCACATGTTGTAAGAGCCATTCATGGTCCGTAATGACCTATCATTACACATAAGATCATACCTTGACCTTTTATTTTTCATTATTCTCCACGATGACAAGTTGGTAGCGCAAACAACTAGTTTTCCATCATGTGCGCTACCAACTCATAAGAAATCTTTGTTTTTGCATTTGAAGACTTTTGAAGTGAAAAATTTATATCGAGAAAGTTTTTCAAGGTTCTTAAATCATCATCAAGTCTTGAGATCCTCTTCTAAAGCTGCAGCTCACCATCAAAGGAAAACTACTAAGGTTTGCAAAGAAACAAAGAAAGCTTTTGCCCTTAGGGTTTTGGTATGCAACAACCTACAATGAAGATATACTCTGTTTTAATGATGTATGATTTGATTCCAGAGGAAGATGCATATGGTAGCATCATAGAGAAACCTTTTTATCAGTTTGTGTTGAAGATAAAAAACCTTAGCAAGTGATAAATACATAAGAAATGCATATCACAAGCATACTCTATTTTAGAGTTTATTGATGAAATTTGTCAAAGAGGGATATGTTTACAGTGACAGTATGGAAAATGATTCTCTTCAAGGTGCAGGATATTCATCTTCCAAGCAACAATTCCAGATGCATTGAGTGTTTGTCTAAAACACTTGGATTATTACATTTTGGCATAAACGTTTTTTGTAAAATGAAGTATGGGGAAGTTTAAATGATTAAGTCTGATATATTGCAACATTTAATATTTTATGAAGTCAAAGTTCAGGTCTTAAAGCAGCCTTTTTCAGCATTCATTTTAGGTTTTAAAATATTTTTTGATAAAATTGTTGAAAATTGTCAACTACAAGAGTTTGTAGCGCAAACTGCGTTTTTCCTGTGTATTGGGCTACCAACTCTTCAAACTTTCAACATGGATGAGATTTAGTCAAAATTAGACTTGGCAAGAGCATTTTTGGGTCAAGGTGGCCACATATATTTGAAGATAAAATCATCCCCTATCAAATCATGTAGGTGGTACTTCGTTTCCTCAATGGAAACATTCTAGGGATCAAATCCTAGATTGTAGGAATATGACTAGATTTTGGAAATCTATGTTTTCTTGTTTTAGTCATTTTTTTGGAGATAGATTCTGATGAGTTGGAAAGGTAGTTTTGGAAAGTGAGAGGTTTTTCACAAGTACGAGATCCTCTTAAAAAACCTCGCTCAATTTTCCAACAACTGTTTGGATTCAAGAGATATAGGTGAATCTTTGAGCATCATTTTTCATAAATTTGACAATTTGTATTTTCCATCCACCTCATAAATTCGGATTTGAGTTGGATATCTTCAACAAACTAAAGATAGGTGAAGAGGTTATGAGATCCATCTATTTTGGATCTATATGAGCATGTAATCTCTATATAAAGAGGACCAAAAGGAGGAGCTAAAGGGTTGGAACTTGGAGACTTTGAGAGACTATTTTGTACAAGACTTTGATATATATATATTGGAATCATAATCTTATTTCATTGTTATTGTTCAGACCTATGTTAATTCATCTCTTCCTGTACCTATGGTTGAATGCCATGTTCATTTCTTTGTTTGCTCAATCACTAATAATTTTCATCTTGTCTTTGCATTGGTAAACTAGGATTACAAGTATTTTTCCTTGTTATAATCAACCTTTCATTTATGTTTTTAATTTACATGATCTTGTTGGTATAGTGAGTGGTCTTCATCCATCCGAGTTTAAAACCCATTTGAGAAATACCTTTTTAGAGTCTTATCTTGTATGGATATGTTCAAATGTCTTGAGTGAGGAGTTATTGAATGAGTTATTCATTTTCTGATCCATTTTATACATTTTATTAAACATTTGATTAAGTTACCAAAATCTCTCTATCTACAACCTAGAGAGACTCTTGGAGTGATAACAGAATGAAGTACTGAAAGACTTCATAGGTAAATTTGTGATTGTATATCTGGATGATATACTAATCTTCAGTAAAACAAAGGAAGAACATTTAAAACACTTGACATTAGTGATGAGGAGATTGCAGCAAGAAAAGTTACTGATAAACTTAAAGAAAAGTTCTTTTATGAGGAAAAACTCATATACTTGAGTTTTGTGATCTCTTCAAATGAATTGAAGATGAATCCAGAGAAGGTGAGAGAAATCAAAGAATGGTCATCGCTAAGGATCATATTTGACATGAGAAGTTTTCGTGGGTTAGCAAGTTTTTATAGGAAATTTATCAGAAATTTGAGTGGTATATGTACACCCATAATGGATATTGTAAAGAAGAAACACATGTCTTTTAATTGGACGGAGGAGGCTAAAAAAATCTTTAGAGTATTGAAGGAGAAGATCACAAGACAACCAATTCTGGTCTTACCATATTTTGGGAAAACATTTTAAGTAAGATGGGATGCAAGTGGAGTAGCTATTGGAGCAGTGTTGAGTAAGGATAATAGGCCAGTTGCTTATTTCAGTGAGAAATTGAATAACACCAAGAAAAAGTATTCCACATATGACAAAGAGTTTTATGCAGTGATTCAAGCTTTCATGAAGTGGAGACACTATCTAATTCCAAGAGAGTTCATCTTGTATAGTGATAATCAAGCTTTAAATTTATTACTAGGCAAGAAAAGTTGAATCAGAGGCATGCTAAGTGGGTAGAATTCATGCAAAATTTTACTTTTGTCATTAAACATATTTCTGGAAGTGCTAACAAAGTTGCATATGCTTTGAGCAGGAGGAGTTTGATTATACAGGAATTCCAAGTGAATACCTTAGGGTTTGAACACCTTAAGGAAATGTGCCAAGAAGATCCAGATTTTAAGGAGTCTTATGAGGCATGTGAGAACCCTTTGTTGGGGGACAAGTGCCCATGGACAAAATATTTAATCCAGGATGGATTATTGTTCAAGGGAAGCCAATTGTGCATACCAGTATGCTTTATGAGAGACAACCTGCCGAAAGAGAAACACAATGGAGGTTTAGCTGGGCATTTGGTCATGATAAAACATTTGTACAATTGAACAGTTTGTACTATTAGTCGGGTATGAGGTCCCAAGTAAAGGAATTTGTGAACAAATGAATAATTTGTCAGTATGCAAAAGGGAGACAACAGAACACTGGTTTGTATCAACCATTTCCTATTCTATAAAGGCCTTGGGATGCAATTAGTATGGGATTTGTATTGGGATTACCTAGAACCCAGAAGGGACGTGATTCCATATTTGTTGTGGTAGAGAGATTTTCCAAGATGGCACATTTCATACTGTGTCAGAAAACAAGCGATGCTACACACATAGCCAATTTGTTTTTTAGGGAAGTTGTGAGACTACATGGGTTGCCTAGAAGCATAGTCTCAAATAGAGACACAAAGTTTGTAGGACACTTTTGGAGAACTCTATGGAAGAGGCCGGGGACAAACTTGTCCTTAAGTTCAAAATATCACCCTTAGACAGATGNACCCAGAAGGGACGTGATTCCATATTTGTTGTGGTAGAGAGATTTTCCAAGATGGCACATTTCATACTGTGTCAGAAAACAAGCGATGCTACACACATAGCCAATTTGTTTTTTAGGGAAGTTGTGAGACTACATGGGTTGCCCAGAAGCATAGTCTCAAATAGAGACACAAAGTTTGTAGGACACTTTTGGAGAACTCTATGGAAGAGGCCGGGGACAAACTTGTCCTTAAGTTCAAAATATCACCCTTAGACAGATGGATAGACTAAAGTGGTAAACAGAAGTCTAGATAATTTATTAAGGAGTTTAGTCACTGAGCAGGGTCGTCAATGGGATCAGATTCTAGCACAAGCAGAATTTGCATTTAACAATTCGATGAATAGGAGCACTAGAAAAAGTCCAATCGAGATAGTGTATGGAATACAACCGAGAGGGATTACATAATTGAGAGATTTGAAGCAGGATGAGTTCATAGCGTTGGAGCAGAAGATTTTTCTACAGACATACAAAGACTTAATGATCAAGTCAGAGAGCAATTATGAGACAATAATCAAAGGTACAAGAACATAGTTGATCAGAAAAGAAGAGAAGTTCAATTCGAAGTTGGAGATGAAGTATTATCTCATTTGAGAAAGGAAAGGTTTCCAAAGGGAACATATAACAAATTGAAGATGAAGAAGATAAGACCATGCAGGATCCTCAAAAAATTTGCAGACAATGCTTATGAGATTGAGTTGCCAGACAATGTTTGGATATCACTGATATTCAATGTTGCAAACCTATATCCTTACAAGGGAAATGATGCAAGAGAACTAAATGACCAGAAGGAGATTCAGTGGGAGGAACAGATGCCCACAATAGAAAAGCCTCAGATGGAGAAAATATTAGAACAAAGAGTTGGAAAGAAAACCAGGAGAAAGGTGTATCCTGAATATTTTGTGAAGTGGAAAGATCACCCAGTAGAAGATTCGAGTTGGGTCACTGAACCTGACATTTTGAGACATGGAAAAATGATGCAGGAACTCATGGACATGAGTCCATGAATATTTTAGCCAGGGGAGTATGATGCAGGAGCATCGCCATCAAAGCCAAGGAGGCCAAGTATGGAGGCAGAATTTGACACCTCAGCACGCCAAAGTTTCAAATCAGCGTTTAACAGAGACAGAGCGTGTTGTTAATAAATTTTTGGAAATATCGTTTTAAAATACTTTGTTTGTAAAATCGGGTCACCGCCTGAGAATGACAGGATGTTGTCAATTCTTACACGACTGTAAGGTGTTACAGATGTAGAGTGTCAACTCTTATCTGTTAATAACTCACATTTATTGTAATAGGACTAAGTAGGTAACCGCTAGAACGATGATGAGATAGAATTCATATAGGACAGAGAAGAGCTCAAGAAGCCACTCCTTAGATAGTTTTTCTCTGTATTGTGTTGTAAGACAAAATAGAGTGTGAAAATGAGTTGCAGAAGATAGAGAGTAAGAAGTTACATGTAGCAGTTAGACATAGAGAGTCTAGAGACAGTGAAGAACTGTGTTACTTATGTAAATACTTCATGAATGAATAGAATAGACATAAATTGATCCAAATGCTTGGATGTTGTTCATTTCCATGTTTATTTGAATGAATGATATGTACTCTGTGTGTTTATTTCATTATGCTTATGTATGTTGTTCATAGTTGAGTATATGGACATATGAAGTATTAGATAAGTTTCAATTTTTTATCTTCTGGGAGCTCGGNTTGTTCATTTCCATGTTTATTTGAATGAATGATATGTACTCTGTGTGTTTATTTCATTATGCTTATGTATGTTGTTCATAGTTGAGTATATGGACATATGAAGTATTAGATAAGTTTCAATTTTTTATCTTCTGGGAGCTCGGATGCAAGGAGTGCATATTGTCTTCAAGGTGTGCGTCGATAGAGCCTATATTTGACTCAGAGAAGCTCGGGAGGGATAACGAGAAACTTAGACCGAGTGTTGCAAGCAGTGCACAGGGTCAAGAATCGACTAAGTGTTGAGAGTTCAGGATTGTGAAGTACAAGGAGTGCGTAGTAATATTTCTTGTGAATAAATCTCTAAGTTCGAACCTTGTCAAAGATTCTAGGATCACAAAGAGTGCGTTGGAGGTAGAAATCCTCAGAGGAATCAAGCTTAGAAGAGATAGCGACAAAGATTTAGCAGAAAGGGAGAAATATGTTGAACTTCACAAATTGAAGGTGGAGATCCCTTCGGAGAAAGTCGGGGTCACGAACAATCGTTAAATCTCGAGAAGGTGGGAGGAGGTTAAATCCTGAAGTCCTTCAGAATTTGCGTATTCAACGTTTTTCGTTTTTGATGGAGTCAAATCTCCCGAAGCTACAAATCTCGAAGTCCATCTAGACCGTAGATCCAGAGGAGGGTACGTGGCAACTGATTAGAGAGTCCGAGAGGTAAGAGCTCCGGAAGCTTTGCATGGAGCAAAGAACAAAATTTGTGAAGTCACGAAGAGTGGAGTAGATATGGACCGTTAGATTCAGAAAGACACGYGACAGAAATCCGTGTACTGCAGGAGAAGATTACTCTGGAGGAATATGAGASTAGTAGAGCCAAAACTACCGAAGCCCGAACTGYCGAAGTAAATCATGACCATTGATCTGAGACGGACACGTGTTATCATATCGTGGAGTCTAGAAGTGCGTACTCCAGAGGAAAGGAACGGAGAGGAGGAAGTGGAGCATTGACCAAAAKTTTTCTGAAGCTCCCAAGGWAAAGGAATCATCCTAGCCATCCGTTGTTGGAACACATTGTGAGTGGAGATGTACTTCGGGGAAAAGTCACTCCGGAGGAAAGTGAAGAGTGAAGGCACGAGAACTCCTGAAGGCTAGAGTGTCGGAGTTCATCAGAGTTGTCCATTGGCATATGACGCATGGTGGGAGATCTGTTACTTTGGAGGATTGATACTCCGAGAGAAAGAATGGAGAGGAGCCTTGAATATAAGTCCTCTGGAGCAGAGTAAAGGAACGAACCTCAGTTGTCGATCAAGAAGAGAATGTGGCACTTGATTTGTAACTCCAAGTAAAGGTCATTCCAGAGAAAAGGAGTGTTTGTAACACTCAGAACTCTCAAAGTCGGAGTCCTGAAGTAAATCTCAGTCGTTGTCTATGAAAGGAGTGTGGGTCGTAGATCTAGTCTGAGGGTGTGTTTGAGAGTTCGGAGTTCGATGGATTTGGAGTTAGGTGTGTCAAGAAAACCCGAAGCCTGAAGTTCCGAAGTGTAGGGGGAACGAAGGTTTAAGCCCACAGTTTTGACTACGGTCACGTGGAGGACTCTGTGGGTACTCAGAAACTCTCGAAAAGAGGATTTTTCACCCAAGAACTAAGACTTTGACCTGTGGAGAAAATAGAAGAGGTTCAGTGTGAACCTGTGAGCTGATTTAGCTCCCAAAGTCGATCGATCCTAGACCAGGAGGTCGCACAACCGCAAGGGAGAGTAGGGGCATGCAACAATAGGGTTTTGTAGTTGATGTGAGCTAGTATTCTATGCCAAAGTTCACAAGGAATTTTAGTAGAGCAAGTCAAAGCTACATCCGAGTGACCCTTTAACTTGAACAAACCACCTTATTCTATTCCAATAACAATTGGATCTTCTATAGTTTTTCCTTTAGACTACATAATAACTTCACCATCTACGAATGCAACCGTGAAACCCTTCTTCCCTAGGGCTGAAATAGAAAGTAAGTTCTTTTTCAAACTTGGTACATAGAGTACATCCTTCATTCTTATCGAAGTTCCTGAATCAAGTTTGTAGGTGGCTTCTCCCATTCCTTTGATTGGGTATTGGTAATCATATCCCAGTAAAACTTTCTAGGGGGGATTTCTTCTCTATAAGTTTGGAGAGAGTATTCTTCTAACATGTCATGTGCTTAAAGGAACCACTATCTATGAGCCAAGTGTCCTCTCCAGGTGTCATAGATCCTGAGAAAGAAAAAAAAACACATTCTTCAATCTCTTCTTTAGATAAGTTGTTGGGTGGCTCATCATCTTCAGCTGCATGGGCATGATGTCTTTTGTTATTTCTCTTATTGTATTCTTCCCTTCTGGCACGACAATTGTTAGCAATGTGTCCCATCTTATCACAATGATAACACTGGTAGGAGGAGAAATATTTTTTCCTTCTTTGACCTTATGATATTTTGTTGGTTGTATAGCCTGATTATCTTCCTGATTCAAAGGTCTTTTACTTGCAGCTATGTTATCCCTGTTTTCTAGGGATAACTAGGAGATCATGTCTCGAGGCCCACAGGTCCTAGACATGGAGTACCGAGAGCAGGATTGACCTGAGCATGGCCCTGGAGAGCCCATCCTTCTTCTTCTTCGCCAGATTTGTCCTGTCAGCAGCAGCAACTTCCATCACCATCGGCTTAGACTTGCATCAGAGGAGACTCTTGCTCCATGAGGTAATTGGTCCAAGGTATCATGGTATGTGTCACGTTTGATCGTTATAACCTTCTTATATATGCAT
>SNQJ01S0024482.1:6273-30866 GCA_010110895.2 Picea sitchensis | reverse complement strand
CAGTGGAGTTGTTGAGATCAGCCTCCAAATGGTTGATTGTTGATTGTGGAGCCTGATTATCTCCCTGATTCAGAGGTCTTTTACTTTCAGTCGTGTTTATACCCCATGAAGTATTGTAAATGTATATTGTAATTTCATTGTAAATGTGGACCGTTCATTATAAGGTTGTAGATCTAACAATAGAGAATATGTTAGGTTTTTTTTTCCCTAGAAGGCAACCCTCTTTTATGAGGGAAATGTATTGCAGTGATGGTTGATGGCGAATATTGTATTATGAGAGAGGAGACTGTGAGAGAAAGAAGAGGAAGTTACATCAGGTTTGTTGTAGGTTGTATCCCTTCATATGCTAGATAATAATAAAGGAAGGACCTGGCAATTTCTCTGGTGGACGTAGCCCACACTGGGTGAACTACGTAAATCTGTGTCTCTATTGTATTGTGTATCTTCTATGTTTCGTTTCCGAATTTGTTTTATTTTATTGCTCCACGGTCCTGTTTTTCTAACATATTTCTGGAATCTCTTTGGAGAGTGAGACTCTTTATGAAAGTGAGTCTCCTTTTGAAAATGAGACTTTCCCTTTCCACACTTAGCATGAGCAGCTAGGGCTTGATCTTCATCTCTTAATAGGATGGATTCTCGGTTGGCCACTCTTGCTTCTACTTGAACACATTCTTCAGATAAACTGTCAAATTGGAGTTTCTCTTTTCTTGCACAAATAGTTTGGATGAAGGCATCCCAAGGTCTTGTGAGACCATTAAGAGTTTTCATCACGAGTTCATCTTCAACTAAGTTTTTTCCAATTTCTCTAACAATTCCTTGAATTGAGAAACCCTTGCGAAATAGTCTTGAATTGTTTCTCCTTTTTTCATCTTTGTATTCTTGAGTTGGGTTCTCAAGTTCATCTTATGGTTGATGTTCCTTCCTTCATACATTTGGGCTAGGGAATAAAACATATATTTTGGAGTATTCTTAGAAGACACTGGAGGGACCGAGTGGTATTTAATGGAATATGCAATTATTCTTTTAGCCTTAATTATATCCTTCTTGTACTTTTCTTTGGCTGCATTTTCTTTGGGTTCCGATACATTTTCTTTTATGAATTTTCCAAGGTCATTCTCTTCAAGAATGAGTCCAATTTTATACTTCCAGGCACACAAATTTTCCACACCTTCTAACTTGTCAACAAGCTTCGTGCTTGTAGACATCTTGACCTAGAGCTAAGAAAATGACCAGAAAATGAAAGTGCTCAAAAAATGAAACTGAGCTTACTAGGAGACGTGATGGGTTTAGGTGAGTTTGTTGGAGATAAATATTTTTGAAAAATCAAAGTTTTACCCCTTGAAGCTAGACTTGCGCACTTCTAGACTGGTTCTTCTGGTACTATTTTTGGTTTCCTGGTTTACTGGTACTAGTCAAAACTAGGGTTTGACTTTCTGGAGAATTTGGCCACTGAAAAAGTTCGCTTAAGCTGTCAAAAGATGCACTAGGGCAGGGTGCACTTCCCAAGGTGGTTTTTGGTCAAAATTTCATCTTCAGTAAAAAACCCCTAATTTTCATGTATGACAACCATGACATTTAGATACCCACTGAAATATGCTATATTCAGTCAATCTATGACACCATATTAATTTTTTACTGTTGTTATTAGGTTATTTCCAAATTACATGAGCACTCAATGCATTTCCAAAACAAAAGTATAAAGAGGATCATTGAAAGAAACAAAATCACAAGGTACACAACATTTTATCCTGGGAAATTCTCATGGGGGAGAAAACCCAACAAAAAAATCATCAATAATAGATTGTTAATACAATGCCAAGACTAAGAACAAAACACCAAAGATAGACCAAGACTGAGCATGCACCTCTCATCTCCTTCCTCCTACAACTGCAACTACTTCAAAATATGCACCCTAGATGAGTGAGTGAGTGTATGTAAATGAGACACCAACTTTACATATAAATACAAGTGTGAGATGGCGCTAGGGTTGTGTCTCTTCACTTGGTTGAGCCGACTTCTCCTAGAAGTGGCTAAAACCACTTTATAATTACTAGGGGGCAAATTTACAAATACCACAATACAAATACAGTTTGACCAATCCACAAAAGGGGATTTGATCTTATACAAGACCCAACTTGATCAATCCACAAAAGGGGATTTGATCTATAAAATAATAACTCAAATATAATTAGAATGTTATTCGAAGTTACAATATTTCAACAACACCCACATCACCCATGTCTTGGTGCTCTATCTTATTGGAAATGTTGTTTGTATCTTCTTGTATCTTCTTAGTTGTGTCTTATTACATAACACAAAGACAAATTTATGGAGGGGTGTTTGGAAGCCAATTTTTCTCTTTAAACATGGGGAACCAGTGGATTCGAGAAAGAAAGTCCTTGAGAAAAGAGAAATCGGTCAAAAACTTAGAAGAAGAAAGAGAAAATGAAAAGCTACTTATTTCAAAGTGTAGGCTTTCAGAAGAGGGTAATTTAGTTTCTAACGGAATAGATGTCGCTATTGTTTCTTCTCCATCACCAAAAGAAAAGCGCAAGAGTTCATTAGAGAGAAATCCATCCAGTGTCTCTTCAAGACAACTTGTTGTGGATGACCAGATGATGGAGGATTTGCTTGGAGTTGATTATACAATGGATGAAATTAGAGAAACAACTGGTGTACAACATTGTAGTGAAGAAGTTCTTATGGTGCAATCTCTTGTTGGATATTCAAATGTTCTATAAACTAGTCAATCCCATGTCCACTCTCCTCCCATAGTTGATCCACCAGTGATTGAAGGGGAAAGAAATGCAACATTGTTAACTCCACAACAGGGAGGTCAAGAGTGCCAAAATAAGGGTTCATCGTCCCTACCTAAATTGAGCATTGTGAGGTGAAGAACTCCTAAACGCATTCATGTCGATGAAAGTGGTGTATCATCACTTAAAGGTAAGTTACCTAACCCTACTATTTGTTATAACTCTTACAAAATCATTAAAGAATATTTTGAACCAAAATCTGATGCTGCTAAATGTCAATTATTTTTAGCTTTATTAAAATTTAGAAGTTTGACTATTGTTAGGATAATTTTAGGCATTAAAAAAATCAAAATGTAAAAACAAGTCATCATATTATTAGAAACCTTATAGATGTTTTTCAAATAATTGGTAAGAAATCTCATTCTAAATACCGCAATGCAACTCGATGTGTCTTGTCACGATAAATTGTTAGCAAGATCACAAGAAAACATTGTTTGCTACAACAAACCTATCACCTCTTGAAATGAAATGTCAAAACCATTAGAAAGTATTCTCATAGACGAGATAGCCTCGACATAGGTGGCCCAACAGATTTGTGGGCCTTCACTAGTAGGCTACCTCGTTCTGACATGAAGTTAATTGGAGTGGTTAAATGACTAGTTCAAGATTTCTGGCTTGAAAACACTGGGACTTCTTCCAACCAAAAAGATGTACTAAAATTGAGAAGGGGATCTAGAGACCATGAACCCCATATTAAAAAATTTCTTGACATTACACATAAGTAATTTTATGAGAGATTCATAATAGTATGTAGTGCACTTAGATTGAGCCAAAGATCCTTCCATAAATGCAAGCCTTGTTATGTTTGAATAAACACAATTCGTAACACATGTTGTAGATATCACATTGAGTATGATTATTATTATCACACACACACACACACACACACATATTTCATGTTTTGCATAACACCCTTTTGTAGGAATCCTCAGTTGTATCTTCGTTGTCATCATCTAGAGACTTTATTCACATCATCTTGTGTACAAGGCTATAGGGTTTTACATTTATCAAAAAACATGCTTGGATGCAACATGCCCTAGGTGTGGTGGAATGACATTACTAAGAAAGCGCATCCATGTAAGAGATGAGTATGAATTTGGGAGGAAGGAGGTTACCTTGCAAAGCTTTAAATATGTCACTTATGATATTGATGGATGACAAGAAATAAAAAAGATACAATTGTTACTTTCCAAGTATGAGTTTGTGACTTCATGAAGGACTTCGTCGAAAAAACACAACATTATATTCAACATGTCCATGTGGCTCGATGGTAGGAAGAGAATTTTAGAATATGAAAACATACATTTTCTGTTGGTATTGTGTTATCAGTGGTTGATTTTGCTGAGAACTACACCCTTCAACCACAAAATGAGATTCAAAGCCAATATTATCACTCAGAGCAGGTCAACATAATGGTCCATATCACATACAGGCATGGACCGAGTAGTAATGAACAACACAGAGTTATATTGAAAGAGTATTACTTCTACATAAGTGATGATCGATGTCATGACTTAGCCTACGTACAACATTGTTTTTAGTTGTTCTACAATCACCTTAAAAAGAAGAACATGCAGATAGATCAAAGTTGGATTTGGTCAGATGGTTGTGCAAATGAGTTAAAAAATTCTCATGTAGTTCAATGGTTGTGTATGTTGCACAAAAAACTAAAGGTGCCACACATTTGGAACTATTTTGAGTCTGGGCATTGGAAAGGGGAGCATAATGGAGCAGGTGCATGCATAAAAATATCATTACGCTGGAAAGAAATTAAGTTCACAACTACTTCCCTCATTCGAGATGTCAAATTCATTGTTGAATGATGTTCTTCAGTAATGGGAGAGGGAACAAGAACCCGCGAAGACCATTCACACATGAAAGCACATGTACACTAACTGTTTTGGGAGGTGGTCGATGTAGATTAATCATAAAGGTTATTTTGTGAATCTCGAATATGCAGTGTATCTGCAAAGTTGTTGTTCATTTTGATAAACTAGTTGATATATGCTTATCTATCATCTGAGGGTTGTTATGTTTTGATGATGTAATCGAGGAGTAAGATAGGAATCAATCAAAGGGAAAGGCTTAGAAAGTGGATCTAAAACTAAAATACAATTTTTTGCTCCAAATCAAGAAATCAAATCATAGTATCTACAATTAATATTTTGTTTCTAGAATTAGGTTCCAATACATTAATTTTGGATCTTGGATCTATTTTGAAATCATTTATGTATCTATAAAAGTCAAAATGGAAATTGAAGAGTGGGGTTGAGTTTTGGAGATATTGGCCACTTTTGTAAAAGACATATCCTTGTATGGAATCCGTTGACTTAATACAAAGGTTTCATTATTGAAGATTCTTGTGGATTCATTAACAGACTGTACCTTCCTTATGTTTCCACTTTTGTTCTTTCTTACTTGATGTGATGGCTATTAATGTAGGATACATATATGGTCAATGTTCTACATATTCTTGAGCAGTGAAGGATTTACTGTGATTACTTGTATTACATAAATTTCATCTAAGTACATTTGTTCTTAATTGGAAAGTATTTATGATTAATGAATGTTTCAGTCTTGTGAATTTATTAATTGCGCATGATGCTAAATTGATATATTCATATTTGTTTTCCTTTCATTCTTCTATATTTCACCATTTAATCTAAAGTGTCTGAGTATTGGATTCATTTGCCTTATTTTCTTGAACATAGTGTATTGGTCTAAAAGTCATCTTTGAGCTGGAAATCTAAACCCTATTTAACTCGATCCACAAAACCATAAAAACCAAATATCTTTTAAGATGTGCTTGGCATAGTTCTAAATGTAGTCTTAGAAAATCTCAAACACTAACATATTTTGGCGCCATTGTCGCAGATGGAGGAACGAAGTTATTTATCCCTGGGTGTATGACATTGAACATATCTAACTCTTGATGGTAGACAAGAGTTAGACACATAACTTTGACTGCATACTTTTCACATGGTGACTCCATTATAGAAGTTATGGCTCCTAAAAGAGAATTGAGAAGACAAAAGTATGAGTGTGCCAAAGCTCCAACATCATCTACACCTTCAGTAAAAGGAGTAACCAAAGCGAATCCTGTTGAAATATTTTAACTTCAAAGAATATTCTAATTATATTTGTGTTATTATTGTATAGATCAAATCCTCTTTTGCGGATTGATCAAGTCGGGTCTTGTATAAGATCAAATCCCCTTTTGTGGTTTGGTAAACATGTATTTCTATGGTGGTATTTGTAAAGTCGACCCCTAGTAAATATAAATTGGTTTTAGCCACTTCTAGGAGAAGTCAACTCCACCAAGTGAAGAGACACAACCCTAGCGCCACCTCACAACTTGTATTTATATGTGAGGATCGTGTCTCATTTGAACACACTCACTCACTCATCTAGTGTGCATATCTTGAAGGCAGTTGCAGCTGCAGGAAGAAATCTAACGAAGGAGAAGAGAGGCACATGCTTGGTCTTGGTCTATATTTGGTGTTTTGGTCTTAGTCTTGGCATTGTATTGACAATCTATTATTGAGGAAGTTTTGTTGGGTTTTCTTCCCCATGTGGGTTTCCTAGGATAAAATGTTGTGTACCTTGTGATCGTGTTTCTTTCAGTGCTACTCTTTATACCGTTGTTTTGGAAATGCATTGAATGCTCATGAAATTTGGAAATAACCTAATAACAATAGTAAAAACTTAACATGTAATCAAATCTTGACTTAATAGAGCATCTTTCACTGGGTATCTAGATGGTTCAGTGGCTAGATTATCCGAAAAGTCAAACCCTAGTTTTGACTTGTACCAGAAAACTAGGAAACCAAAACCAGTACCAGAAGCATTAGTGAAGAAGTGTGCAAGTCCAGTTTCAGGGGCTAAAACTTGGATTTAAAAAAACAATAAGCTCCAAAAAACTCACCTCAGCATAGGGCATCTCCTGGTAAGCTCGGTTTCATTTTTGAGGACTTTCATTTTCTGGTCATTTTCTTAGCTCCAGGCCAAGATGTCTGTGAGCACCAATCTTGTTGACAAGTTATAAGGTGTGGAAAATTTATGTGCCTAGAAGTATAGATTTGGACTCATTCTTGAAGAGAATGAACTTGCAAAATTCATAAAATAAAATGTACCAGAGCCCGAAGAAAATGCAGCCAAAGAAAAGTACAATAAGGATATGATTAAGGATAAGAGGATAATTGCAGACACAATTAAAGACCACTTTGTTGATGATAAAAATCGCAATGAGGATTCGGCCCGCAATGTATCGTTGAAAGCCTATTATTTATAAGCTAATGATATATAGTACTAGTAGGCGGAACCCCCTTGTAGATTGGAGGAGCAGGTTCTTATTTGATATTATGCTGCTATTCGACACTGCTTACAGGGTTCTACATGATTGATGATGAAATCTTGGTTTTATTTGCGACATAATGGCATATGGATAATGCATGCTATGTGTGGGTTTCGTTACTCTAAACTCTAAATTCTATGTCATGATGGATTATGTCAACTGTTATTACAATGTTATTGGCGCCATGATTTATTACATGCTACACTTGCACAAGACACATGTTAGTCATAACAAAAGATAAGAGAAATATGGAATAAATCTAAGAAAGGAAACTATGCTATACGATGCTACACTATATGAATTTGAAATTCAAAAAGGTTGATGTTAGTCCTAACTAGCAATGTTAGTGGCTATATGATGTTATTGAGTTATATGAAGGCACATTTGATATACATTATGGTATGTTTGGCAATGGTTAATGTGATATCGGGTGGCGCATTTGGAAAACAATGGATGTTAGTTTTGATGCAATGGATTAATGGAATGAATTAATGTTGGTTGGCTAGCGTGTACTATGTAATTGAATGAGGAGAAAATGGAAGCGGCGTGCATTTACTGCACGTTACTCCTCCCACTGGACGTCACCCTAGCTTGGCTATTGTTCAATTGTTTTTCGCTGTGGTTAAGCTCTGATATTCAGGCAAGGAGGGAACTACTCGACCAAGATCGCATTTTTAAGGCTATTTGGTTACAGGTATGTTTTTTCTCGCCATCCATGAACTCAATCTGTTTATGAAATAGATGTTGGCTCGATGATATATTGGTCTGTGATTTTCTAAGGCTAGCAACTGTGTAAACTGATGGTGTTTCTCTGCAATAGTTGTTTGTGTGTTATTCGTTGCAAATGAGAAATTTGATGGTTGAAGTCACGATTTCATTGATTATTCTGTATGGTGGAAGCCATGAAGGCTCTCTGTTGTCTTTATGGGTTTTTGTTGGAGGGTTTCATTTGGTCCAGACTTTCTGGCTATCTCCACACAGTTATTGTAACCATATCCAGTCGTATTTGTTGTTATGGGGTTGTTGTGTTTGATTTTGAACCACCTTGGGTCACTGCATATCGTTTTCACCTGGTTGTGGGCTCGTTTATGTTATTGGTGTCCGCGCAGTTGGTTATGATGGCTATTATGCCAAGAGGCTTGATTTAGGGTTGGTTTCTATTTCATGGCTCTTCTTTTATATCAACATTATTCAGTTTTTTTTTTTTTGGGAAAACCACGAGGGTTATGCCCTGTGTGTTCTCGGTGTTATTTATTGACCAGTAAGGAACCTCTGCTCCTCTGTTCATAATCTCTCCTACATGGTGTGAACTGTCACTCTGTCTTGCAAGCTAATGGTTATGTGGCTTGTGTGTCCACCGTGTTGTCTCGAAGGGTTCTCACCTGTTGTTGGTATGGTCGACTCCAGTCTCCCTTTGTTGGTTCCACTGAGCGAACCCTTGATTATTCAAAGCCCGATTTTGATAAATTGAGTCACTTATATCTTGTCGGGTATCTTGTTGACTATTATGAGTTGGTGGAATAGCGTCGACAATGGTTTTGATTATTTGCTCGTCTCCATTGATAGAGTTGATTACACAATTGAAAATCGGAAATGATTATTGGTATATAGTCGATGCATCCTTTTATTGTGACAGTTGAATCGATGGCTCGACATAGTTAAATTGGTTGATTTGAGAAGTTGTAAATGGGCATACACTCGCTGCCTCCTTTTGTGATAATAGTTTGATTGATAACTCAACATTGTTTTGTGTATTTGATTTAGAGTAATTAGACATGTACAGTCACATAAATGTTCTTTACGTTTTAAGTGGTCTGTGTGTTCCTACAACGTGGTATAAATTATTTTGGGTGGTTACTATGTGTTTAATATGTCCCGATCGGGATCATTACAGATTGGAAATTTGATGTCAGAGACTTGGCTCTCTGTTGTGTATGTTTTATGGATATCGTTCATCGTATCGTTTGATTGCACCATCAAAGATGGGCACGGGTTTTAAAATAGTATGGTTCCATTGCAATTTAATTGTTAAATTGGTTAGAGGAATGGAATCGGGCACATTCTTAAAATAACTTGTGTCTGTGTTTGATTTGAGGAAATACTTTATGGACATTGGTTGATGGTTTTGATGTTGAACAGAGTTGAAACAAATGAATGTCTGTTCATTGGAATTTGTTTTAAATATTAAATGGAAGAACCGAGAGGAAATATGATTCTTATACAGGTTGTTTGGAAGGTATATTGTTTTTTAATATGATAACACTGTGATTAATTACAAGTGTTAAAGAATTAAATGTGGACAGTGAGCAATTTTAACCCACAATAATTGTTAATTAGTGATGAGATAGTGGTTTTAAATACATAATTGTTTTATGGATTACTTAATTGATTTTTCGAACAATATCCGCTCTTTTCCCCTACCATTATTTCACTTTTTGCTAATTACAATCCCCTCATCTTTCCATATTCATTATCCACTCTATGTCCCTAACATTTAATTACAGTCAAGGAAAACTTTGTATTATGACAGTTTAAGATCTCAGTGATGGAGTACAATGATATATTTTGGTTTACATTACAATTGATTGTTTGTTTTTTGTGAGTGGTAATCATGATCCCAAAAACCTTTGTTCACCACCTTCGCATATCCCAAAACCTTTGTTCACCACCTGCTCATTGACAACTATTAAACAATTTGTATGGATTGGATTGCATGATTCTTATATGTTGTTGAGCCAAATTTTATTTCATATTTTAAAAGAGTTGTCATGTATGTTTGTTAAAGAAACTATTTGCTAATCAATTATGCATACAAGAATGATCTTTTTCAGCAGAGGTCGCCAAGTCGGAGGTAACCAAGGAAGAGGTAATTGGAATAGGGGCCCTAGAAGGGCAAGATTCTCCATACACTTTGATGCAGACTCGCAAGAGTTAGGCCAGCTATTTCAAGATGGGTTTTTTAATTGGATTGGGCAAGGAGTGGTCCAACCTAGGCCTGAAAGGCCTCCCTTCCAATCCCCACAGGTCCCTAGTATCCTCGTGCCTCCTCATGTCTCATTGCAACATGAAGTTCCCAAAAATTATGGATGACAAGAGATTGTCCACCCGACAGTTTGCCAGCATCGTGACTGGCCTAATTTGTCTTTACCTACTCCCCCGCCTATCAATCAAATTGTCGAACCTGCCCTTGACCACTCACCAGTTTAGTCTTCCCATGCAAACAAAAGGTTGAAAATTGAGGCCCACCATGCCCCTGAGAAAGGAAAAGCCATTGTTGCACCTTCCTCACCCTCCAAGGGCTCTGATAAATCCATGTCTTCCCGCATGCATTTGAGGGATGATTCCTCTCATGTGATCAGTGAGATTAGGCCTAAAGGCTCAGCACAACCTAAATCAAATTTAGAGAAATCAAAAGGTGACAACAACAACAAGGGAAAGATTGCATCTCAGAGTGGAAAATATGGTTTTTACATTTTTTTATTTATAAATTGATGATAATAGATGACTTCTGAAGTTTTGGACAACACATTATTTTTGGATATATGGGTAATATATTTTGAAAATAATTTCAAAAATTATTGAGATAAATTGTCAAATATGAATGTGATGATGGGATTCACGGGGATGCTTTTTTTAATTAACTAGTTGTGTTATGATTGTTAAAAGATAAAATAAGTTACAAGGGGTCCCACCTACTAGTTATTATTTATTAAAAAACCCTTATTACTTTTGCCCTTAACTAAAATGTTGGTTGAGTTTTAGTTAGCTTAACTAATGAATTAGTTAACCTACTTCAACCAATTCTAATTTGCTTAAAGGCAAAAGAAAAGGGAAGAACAAGAGGAGAATAGAAGGAGAAGCATACTAAGGTTTGATCTTTGAGATTTTGTTGAGATAATTCGGTTTTCATTCATTCATTAATTCATTAGAAGCGTAATTCGTTTTTATGATAGCAGGGTCATATTGTAGACAACAAGATTTAGGGTTGAATTGCATTATTTAGACACTTTTTTTCAGAGGTGTTGATCTATCTTTGATAGTCTGTGTAGACTTGTCTTTTTGTGAATTAGATTTCATAACTGACAAAGGCTATTGTGCAGAGTTGAGTGGTAAACAATCTGTGGCAAGCTGATCCAAATTTTAAAGTTTATTTTTTTATTTTTTGCCAGAAGTCCTTTTTTATGTTTCATCGGGGACATCTAAGTTTGACTTTGGTCAAAAAATTCCTCTAGAAATTTTGTAAAGAGAATGATTCTTTGATGAATTGGAATGAAATAAATGATTGCTTTATGTCTCATCTATTTTGATTATTGACTTGGTGTTTTTACTTCTGTCTCTATATTTATTGCAACATTTCATATGTTTAGAAAATTACATAAATAATGTTTTTTTCAACAATCTTTTAATTAAAAATAACAGCCTAAGCACTTGTAAACAATACTTGTGAATTATGATATCAATTTTGATGGCTATAAACATAGGGTGATATTCCCATCTATCTTGCTTTAGCCAAGCAGGATCTAAATTTTTTTGAGTAAGATTATTTCATTTCTTTTTCTCAACACACTTGATCCCTCAATTATCTTCTAAGAATACTCCAAAAGATATGTTTAATGCCCTAACCAGAATGTATGAAGGAAGGAACATCAACTGGAAAATGAACTTGAGAACCCATCTCGAGAATAGAAGAGTGAAAAAAGGAGAAACAATTCAAGATTATTTCTCTAGGGTTTCTCAATTCAAGGAACAATTAGAGGCAATTGGAGACAACTTAGATGAATATGAACTCGTGATGACAACTCTTAATGGTCTCACAAGACCTTGAGATGCCTTCATCCAAACTATTTGTGCAAGAAAAGAGAAACTCCAATTTGACAGTTTATGGGAAGAATGTGTTCAAGAAGAAGTAAGAGTGGCTAACCGAGAATTCGTTCTATTAAAAGATGAAGATCAAACCCTAGCTATTCATGCTAAGGGTAGAAAGGGAAAATCTCATTTTCAAAAGGAGACTCACTTTCATAAAGAATCTCACTCTCCAAAGAGATTCCAGAAATATCATAAGGGTCAAAGAAAGAGAAAATATTTCTCCTCCTACCAGTGTTATCATTGCGATAAGATGTGACACATTGCTAAAAATTGTCCTGCCAGAAGGGAAGAATACAAGAGAAATAAAAAAAAAAACATCATGCCCATGCAACTGAAGATAATGAGCCACCTAAGAAGTTAGCCTAAAAAGAGATTGAAGAATATGTTTTATTTTCCACTCTCTCGGGATCTGTGACACCTGGAGAGGATACTTGGCTCATAGATAGTGGTGCCTATAAGCACATGATAGGTCAAAATAACACTCTCTACAACCTTATAGAGAATAACCCCCCCCAGAAAGTTTCACTTGAAGATGATTATCAATACCCAATCAAAGGAATGGGAGAAGCCATCTAGAAACTTGATTCAAGAACTTCGATGAGAATGAAGGATGTACTTTATGTACCAAGTTTGAAAAAGAAATTACTTTCTATTTCAACTCTAGATAAGAAAGGTTTTAGGGTTGCATTCGTAGATGGTGAAGTTCTTATGTGGTCTAAAGGAAAAACTATAGAAGATGCAGTTGTTATTGGAATAGAAGAAGGTGGTTTGTACAAGTTAAAGGGTCACTCAAATGTAGCCTTGACTCACTCTATTGAAATTCCTTGTGAACTTTGGCATAGAAGACTAGTTCACATAATCTACAAAACCTTACCATATGTAAGCAAGGTAACTATTATCGCTCAGTTTGTAATCTAGGTTAGGTAGCTTAAAAGATAAGGGTCAAACTGGCGTAACAGGAGCTTCCCCGCCCACTGTCACCTCGATGGGGGGCTCTTTCTATTTAGGGTGGCTAATCCAAGGGAGACATCCCTGGCAATCTGCGGTTTTGAAAGGCTAAGGTTTAAAGGATCAAGGTAAGTTTTCCCTTTCATAGATTACCGCCAAGAAGATAGTCAAGATGAAGGTATTCCACAGAATAGGCACTTGTTTGCGAGACAAGGAAACAATAAAACTAAAATGTGAAATAGTGGTTAGTACTTCATAAATCAATGACTATCAACATTTAATGAGAATAAATAGCAGTAATTATTGACGAAGTCAATGATTGCAAAAAATGACTATGGCTTGTAATATTACTTCTCAATAACACTGGAAATGATATATCATCAATATAGATAACCAACCCTTGAATTAACACAATGCTTTAGATATCATTAAATTCTCACATATAATAGACTTGCTACGTCACTATACTAAGGGTGACGTCAGCTTTAATCCAGGGTTAGTTAAATAGGCAAGGAAGTCAACGTTTTTCAATTTGGCCAATGGAAATTATCAATACACCAATGCCTATCATTAGATGACTAAGCCACAACGTTTTATATCAAGCAAGAGCCAAAAAGAGGCATGACGTTATCATTAAATTAGGGTTAGTAAGACGTTAGGGTTAGTTAGGGTTTCAAATTCAAGAAGTTTGAAAGTGTTGTTTGGACACAAAAATCTCAACGTTGGAGGTTTAGACTAGTGCCTTAGGGTACTATGGAGTCAAGGAGAAAGGGCTAGGTCTCGGGGGAATCTAAATTTAAGGACAAGAGAGTTAGGCTTGATGGTGCTGCAATGGCAGGGCCATGCAAAGTCAAAACCTAAGGGGAGGAGGCTCATTAAATTGTTGTAAGCAAGGCCTCATGCTCCTCCCTCTTTCCTTAAAATCCTTGGCAAAAAGCTTGGCTAGCTTCAAACTGTAAATCTAGGGTGAAAAGTGTCATAAAGACTAAAGGCCTTTGGAAACCTAAAGTCAAAACCCTAGGTGTAAAATTAATTATGCCTAGGGCGTCTTCTTTCTTCAATTTATGTTTCAAAACTAACTTAGAAAAAGGGGAATTAGTGTAGTAACAGCTAGGCTATATTCTCCTTGATCCCGATAGCTAAAATAAGTCTTCTATCATGGGGACATGAAGAAAGGACCTAATTGTGTGATTGCCACCCGGGGTTTCAATGTTTAAGCAAAATAATAAAAATGTAACCACAAATGTAAGAGATTTAACCTACAACCATTCATTCCAAAGTTTTGCATGAAATACACTTACAAATCAATGAAGAGCTTATCAAACCCTAGTTGTGAACCTTCCAAATGATAGAAAACACCATAAACATGCCAAGAATGGTTCTCCACAAGAGTAGCGCCTCACGTCATAGAGCAAAATACCAAGACAAAGACTAAAAATAGTTCTCTCAGAGAGTGAGTTTGTGTTATGTAAAAATGAGAATAGCGTCCTCTATATTTATATCATCCTAATGAACTTTAATTACAAAATATAGGTCATTTAAAAGCCATACAAGGCTGACTAACAATATTACCTTGTTTGTCACATTAAATGCTAAAAATGTCACAATATGAGCTCAAAGGTGATGGGGCCCTGCAGAGGCGTTGGCCCTTTTGGGCAAGATCAACATCCAGGAGGCAGAGCGTTGGCCCTTCTAGGGCTTCTCAAAGCTGCCACACATGCCAAATAACCCGACACCGCGCCACATGCTCCAGAAAATGTTCAGTTGCCTTAGGTGACGTCCTGTCCATCAAAGCAATGCGTGTATACGTTGGGTGATTCCCCCTAGGCTGGGCTCTGTTATGGTGTCCTGGTGGAATGTCCTTCCGTCTTCTTTGTGCAAATTCTCATCACGACATTGTCGATCCTGCCATCCCAACAACCATCGTGTGGGCTCTTGACCCCATGGAGGTCGAGCTAGTCAGCAACTCCCATTATTAAGTTGGTCCATTGGTACCTGTTCGTCTGGTATGGTCCTGCACATAAAAACTACGCCCTCCATGGGCTCATGGATCCTTGGGATCATAGCAATGTTAATCGCATTTCATCATTAAAAGTTATCAAATACATGCATGAAATCCCTAACATAAACAAGAGCTCAAAGAGACCCAATTACAGATCCCTACTAATACAGAAATTTTAGAAAGAGAAAGCTAGGCAGGAATAAACCTATTGGGATATGCCCACACAGAAAGGAAAGAAAGTTTCCTCAAGGATCATTCAAACCATGTAAAGTGAGTGGTCTTGGGATGTCAGTCATGAAATACCTCAAGGAGCCGAGGGGGTAAGTGTTGTCACATGGGTGCCTCTACGTAGGAGGTGAGTTGTAACCATCATGGATGCACTTTTCCAAGCCCCTTTATTTGCCTTTATTTTCATTTATTTCTTTTCTTTCCTTTCTACTTGGAATTAGCCGGAGGGCCATTGCCTGGCATGGTGACAGTAGCAGTGTTACTGCTTGGTATCTTAGCAGAGATGGCTGGTGGCTCATTGATGAGACCCCTTTCCTTGTGTATGCACAACAAGGTCAGCATACATGGTGGACACATTGTCTTCATACTGGATACTATGAACATAATGGGTTGTCATTTGATGAGACCTCCCATCCTCTTGAATTTAGGTCTTGTTTATTATTTTTTTCTTAGGGTCCTTTTAGTTTCTTATCGAGAGGCCTTTTATTGCCTTCGGGGATCCCTAAATGAAGCATCTCTAGGTTTCATTTCTTATGGCTTTTATCTTTTTACCAACTACTTTTACCCACTGGGCCTTTGGCCTTCTTTGCAAAGGACAAAGGAGTGTAACCCCAAAGGTCATCCTAATGGCGGACTAGAGAATGGGATGGATGAATGGAGATAAGATGTAAAATGATAGAATGGTAGGGCCAGGGCCGATGGCTCACATAAATCCTCTTTGGTGTCTAACCAAAACCCTTGAATACAAACTTGCTAAGTCACCCCATTAGTCACTATGATGGTCCGATTAGTTGAGTGTAAGATCAGCGATTATGAGGAAATGAAAGAACTGATGCATATAAGGAAGTTATAATGATCAAACATGACGCATACCATGATACCTTGGACCAATTACCTCATGGAGCCAAGAGTACCTCTCGATTGGGGTCAAGCAAATTAGGTGATGGAAGGCTGTTGCATGTTGTGAGGACAAATTAGAAGAAGAAGAAGAATGACCTCGAGTCAGTACTCAGAGGTCAATCACGCTCTCTAGGACACTCCATGTCTAGGACTGTGGGCCTCGAGATGAATCTCCTAGTTATCCTAGATGTCGGGGATAACATTTGGTTCAACTTCGGGGACATGTGCTCACCATGGATCTCATGAGAACCTCGACATCTGGCATAAACACATGAGCTGCTCACACTTGACAAGAAAGAATCGACGACAAAAGGTGGAATTGGGTATTGTCACTCCGCAAATATAATATATGTGTACATAAGGTAATCATAAATGCGGATAGAAAATGAAACTCTTACACAATATACACACTTCAAGCATATTGGTGTAGTCAAACAACCGATGAAACCAACCCAACAAGCGTTCCTCGATACACTTGCTTGCTTTCATCGCTAAACCAAAACAATGATAAATTAAGTACAAAAATGTCATGAGTTACAATGTATATCATATCATCGGAAGAGTCAAAATCTAACTCATGAAGTAGATTGGGAGGGATGGTCAGAAATCAAGTCAATCTCTGAGAAAAGCACTCTATCTTATCCAAGAAAAGGTCATGAAAATACAAGGTTCAAAAGCCCGACTCGAGGTCTTATAAGCTGGTTACTAGAACATCCTGCACTACGAAATCCAAAGGAAGGATGCGACAAAGATCTAGTAGGCAGTATGACTAGGGAGGATTGAAGAACTAACTAAAACACCGTTACTCAACCAACCCTTGGAGACTCGGGGTTTGCCTAGAGAGCCTAACATCAAGAAATATATTTTAAGCACACCTTTAATGGATAGGCATGGTAAAGTAGCAACAAGTGGCTGGAGTGAAAAACCATGAGAAACTTTCCTTAGGCAAACAATGTCCTTACTTCTATCAAAATCTGAGCAGATAGGTGTTTGGCAATCATTTTCACAACGTAAGTCCAAACGCTCAGAAGAAAAGTCATCAAAGTCCTCAGGGTATGGTAGAAATCATAAGGTACTAGGTCGTCCTTGGTCCTTTGGATGGTAAAACCTCATCTCCTTGTTGCCACGCTTGGTCAAAGTAATCACATTTATGGTAATTGCCAGGGGCAGATCGAATGACCTTTTATGTCATAGATGGGATCCGTATCATACTTAAATGCATCCCACCCTCGTCTCCCAACATGTATGAACTTCATTAGTCAACTATGCGATTATCGATTAATGTCATAACATGGAGGAACCAAAGCATCCAATACTTCTCTTGTCCTTGGGGAAAGAACCATTTAAAACTTGGAAGGGAACAATGTACCTAAGCAATCCTTCCACGTGCAAGGCACAAAATTATTTGGATAACATCATCATGTGGAAGATCTGCCTAGACATCTTCAATCTTGAGACATGGGGGATCTAGCTCGTCCAAGGATTCCCTCCTTCTTCATTCTCTAAGTCATAGTACAAGGTATCATCAAAGAATCAAGGTGACTTACCTCATTCTCTTCATCTTGTGCGGGGTAAGCCCGAGTCTTGGAGAACTTCGCCAGTTGAGGGCGATTCACGGGTGCTTAATCTACTCATAATTCACTTCTCTTGTTGTATCTTTGTTGCATTCTATTGGTTTATGGGAGAGGTCTTGCTCCTATTCAAAGGGTTGACAATGGTCTTCATAAAACTCATCTCTTATATTCGGAAGTTCTTAGTGCCCGATCATAAACTCTTGAGATCTTCTACAATCTCGATGGTGAATCCTTAATGGTGTAAAAGGATACTGTGAGATTTTGAAGGACATCTTCATACGATTTGGAAATCGGCTTGTGGAGTCGATAAACTCTTGATGGGAGTGTATGAAAGGATGAAGTATACCTATGTCCTTGCGGCAACTCTTAAAAAGCGTTTTTTGTAAGTAGGAAGGATGTGGTGGCAAAACAACTTTATAAGAATATCTCCTCCCAACTTTATCTCGCTCAAATGCTCCAAAAATTTACTATGTGAGGAGATGGGAGCCCTAAAAACGTTGGAGAATTGTCTAGCCATTTATTATCAAAGTGATTTGGGTATCCTTGAAAACTTAAGAAATCAATACTTGGATACGTTTGTTCCCAGTAAGCCATGATACCATAATATTGAGTATATCACAAAAGGTAATGTGGCACCCTAAGAAATATTTGTGGAGTCGCCAGATAACCCCTCAAGGATTATAAAAAGAAAAGAGGGAATCACCCTCAATAGAGTCGCCAGGTAAGCTTGTAAGAAAAGGGTCTTTGAGGCAAGTCTTACCAAAGGATTTAATGGATTGAGGAAGATTATTTCTGATTTTCCGGCCAATGGTATAAAATATTATCGCTTCTAGGGCTTCTCAAGATACCACCGCGTGCCGAATAGCTCGGCCTGCGCCATGCTCGAGGAAAAGCGTCCGGCTGCCTCGGGTGACGTCACGTCCATCAAATCAATGTCCCATCGCGATTGGGTGATCCCCTAAGTAGAGCTACATTTATGGTGAAACGTCCTGGTGGAACGTCATTCTGTCTTCTTTGTGAAAATGTTCATCACAACGTTGTCACAATCCCTTTCTCAACAACCATCGATGGGCTCTTCATTATGGAGGTCCGAGCTATTCATATCCCGATGTGTACTAGTCCACTGGTACCTTTTAAATACGGTGCTGGTCACGCGCACATCAAAAACTTCACGCCCTCCATGGGCTCTACATCATTCCAACAGGATCTTAGCAATGTTAATCACATTTCATCCTTCAGGATTTAAAATAAAATACCGTACGTAAAGAAATCCCTAACATATCATCTAAGGCTCAAAGACATTGGGCAGATCTATCTATAGTAAAAAGTTGAAGAAATAAATAGAATAACATATTGGGCTAATACCCACAAGAAAGAGAAGTTTCCTCAAAGGATCATTCAAACCATGTAAAGTGGTATGGTCTTAGGGATGTCCAGTCCTTAGAAAGACCGAGGGTAGGTGTTGTCCAGAGTAGGTGCCTACGTGGGAGGTGAGTTGTACCGTCATGGATGCACTTTTTTCCAAACCTTTATTTGCCTTTATTTTTCATTTATTGCTTTTCTTTCCTTTCTACTTCAAGGTCTGACCGAGGAGGGACCAACGCATTGTGCAGTGGTGACCAGTGCTGGCAGTGTTACCCACTGGTTTCTTCAAAGAGATGATAAGGTTGGCTGTGATGATACCCCCTCCCTTGGCCATGCAACCAAAGGTCCTTTCCCTAGCGTGGTGACGGATAATGGCAATGTCATATCTTTGGATACCTATGAACATAATGCGTTGACTGCATTGATGAGACCTCCATCCTCTTAGTTAGGTCTTGTTTTATTATTTTTCTTATGGTCACTGGACTTCTTATGAGAGGCCTTTATTTGCCTTCTCGGGGATCCCTAAATGAAACATCTCTAGGTTTCATTTCTTATGGCTTTTATCTTTTTACCAATTGCTTTTACCCCATGGGCCTTTAGCCCCTTCTTCCACCAGGACAAAGTGCCAACCCCACCAGAGGTCATCCATGGCAGGACTAGAGAATGGGATGATGGATGAATGGGAGATAAGATGTAATATGATAGAATTCTGGGAGTGGACGATGGCTCTGCCAAGTCCTTGTTGGCCAACTGCCGACATAGATACAATCTTGCTAAGTCACCCATTAGTCACCCCAACAATGGTCCGGTGGATTAGTGTAAGATCAAGCGGTTATCCAGTAGAAAGGAACTGTTTATATATAAGAAGGTTACCTAATGATCAAACATGACACATACCATGATACCTTGGACCAATTAAGAAGGTTATAATGATCAAACATGACACATACCATGATACCTTGGACCAATTACCTCATGGAGCAAGAGTCCTCTCTGATGCAAGTCCAAGCCGATGGTGATGGAAGCTGCTACATGCTGACAGGACAAGTCTGGCGAAGAAGAAGAAGAATGGCCCCTCCAGGGCAATGCTCAGGTCAATCCTGCTCTCGGTACTCCATGTCTAGGACCTGTGGGCCTCGAGACATGATATCCTAGTTATTCCTAGATATCGGGGATAACAGTAACTACAGGTTTACTAGAATTAAAAGTTGACCATGAAGGTGTATGCAAGGGATGTGCGCAAGGAAAGAACATAAATAATCATTTTCCAAAGAGCGATAGTAAAGCATAAGGAATCTTGGAACTTTTCCACTCAGATGTATGCAGTCCAATGCCATAAATCTCTCTGAGAGGGTATGCATACTATGTCTCTTTCATTGATGATTACTCCTATAAGATGTGGGTTTATTTCTTAAAATCAAAATATGAAGTACTTGGGAAGTTCAAGGTATTCAAAGCCTTAGTAGAAAACCTCTCCGAAAGAAAAATCAAGATACTTAGGTCAGACAATAGAGGAGAGTACACTTCAAAATAATTTGGAAACTTTTGTTGAGATGTCGGTATTAAGAGGGATCTCGCCACTCCCTATAATCCTCAAAAAAATGGTGTAGCCGAAAGAAATAATAGAACGATTATGGAAGAAGTAAAAACTATGATTCATGATCAAGATCTTCCAATGCACTTGTGGGCTGAAGCAACAAGAACAACAATATATGTCCAGAAAAAATGATCCCATAGTGCACTTGGGTTCAAAATCCCTGAAGAAATTTTCAACGGAAAGAAGCCAAAAGTAAGCCATCTCAAAATATTTGGTTGTCCAGAATTTGTACACATCCCGAAAGAAAAGAGAACTAAGTTGGATTCTTCATGAAAGAAGAGAATATTTGTTGGGTACTGTGAGGTCTCTAAGGCCTTCATAATCTACATACCAGGATACCATCATATTGAGATCAATAAAGATGTAACCTTTAATGAATATGCAACACTCAAGAGATCAAGAACCTGTAGCTCCCAGAGTTGCAGAATCCGTAAAGGAAGTTGTAATTACCCTTGGTGATAAGATTCCAGTAGATCATGATATGATAGAATCTCAAGAACCTCCTCGTCTGAATATCTATCACAAGAGAAAGCCAGCTTGGGCTAGATAAGTCATTCAAGATGCGGAAAAGTATCGTGTGCTAGAAGGAACCATGAGACAAAGAAAGAAGCCTAAGCCATTCTCCAGATATATGCCCTTGATGTGTGATCTCGTAGAGAAGGAACCTACTTTCTTTGAAGAATTCATTCAAAATAAAGAATGGATGGACACCATGACAAAAGAATACCATTCCATTATGAAGAATGATGTATGGGAAGTACTTTCCAAACCAAAGAACAAAGATGTGGTATCTTGCAAGTGGATATACAAAATAAAAAATGCAACAAACGGAAGTATTGAAAAACATAAGGCAATATTTGTGGCTTGTGGATTTTTTCAAAAGGAAGGTATTGACTATGAATAAACATTTTCTCTTGTAGCCAGATACACTTCTATCAGAACCATCATAACTCTTGTAGCCAAAATGAAGTGGAAGTTGCACCAGATGGATGCGAAAACAACTTTCTTAAATGGTGTTATTGAAAAAGAAGTGTATATAGAACAACCACAAGGGTTTGAAGTTGATCATAGAAAGACTCATGTCTGCAGGTTGAATAAAGGTATGTACGGGTTGAAGCAAGCTCCTAGAGTTTGGCATGGTAGAAATGATAGTTTCCTGACAATCTTGGGATTTACCAAGAGTAAAGCTTATCCTAACCTTTACTTCAAGGTTATGAACGATGAGCCAGATATATTGCTACTATATGTGGATGATTTATTCTTGACAGGAGAAGAAAATCTCATCACAGATTGCAAGAAGAATCTTGCTGCATAATTTGAAATGAAATACCTAGGCCCGATGCATTATTTCTTAGGTCTTGAAGTTTGGCAGAGCCCAACGAAGATCTTCCTTAATCAAGGGAAGTGTGCAATTGAAATACTAAAGAGATTTTTCATGTTGGAATGTAAATTCATGACCACACCCATGGAAATGAATTTGAAGCTCGTAGTTGATACTTCGTCATAGTTGATTGATGCTACTCTATACAGAGATATTACTGGTTCGTTGATGTATCTGACGAATACAAGGCTAGATATATGTTTTGTTGTGAACACCTTGAGTTAGTATCTGGTGAAGCCCAGATGTGTTCACCTTGTAGATGAAAAACATGTGATGAGATACCTTAAGGGTACGTTGGATTATGGTCTCTTTTATACTGAATATCATGACTTAAGACTATATGGTTATACTGATTCAAATTGGGCTTGAAGTGCTTCAGACAGAAAGAGAACTTCAAGATGTTGTTTCAGTTCGGGGTTAGCCATGACTTCATGGCAAAGAAAGAAGTAATCCACTATTTCTCTTAACACGACATAAGAAGAGTACATTACAACATGTTTCGCCAGTTGTGAAGCCATATGGCTTCAGAAGTTGTTGATAGGTTTGTTCAATCTGGAGATGGAAGACATTGTGATTCTATGTGATAACCAGAGCTATATAAATATGACATAGAACCCAATGTTCCATGATAATTCGAGGCACATAGAGATCTGGTACCACTACATTCGTGATATGGTGCAGAGGGGAGTTGTAAAGCTCCAATATGTTGGCACAGATGAGAAGGTTGCAAATGTGTTGACTAAGCCTTTGTCCCGTGTGAAGTTTGAGTACTTTTGACACAAGCTTGGTATTGTCTGAAAGGACCTCCCTCGAAAGGGGGAGTGATGATGATGATACTATGGTATCCTAACCAACAATAGATAGCTCCATTGGGATTTTATATCCTAGGGGACTAATCATCCCTAGGAAAATTCTGAAGGTCCGGTAAGAACAGTCTGTCAGAGTACCTGTGCATGTATATGCCAACTGCACTCAGTAGTGGTAGCTCAGTTAGGATTTTATATCTTAGGGAATCCTATGATTCCTGGGAAGATCCCGAAGGTCTGATAAGGATGGTTTTTCAGAGTACCACTAGTGTTGTTGCTAAAGAACTTGTGTCATTATGTTGCCACATGTTAATGATGATGCTCCAGCTTTATGTTGTTGATGATGTTGTTCCAACTTCGTGTTGTTGATGATGTTGTTCCAGCTCCATGTTGTTGATGATGATGTGCCAACTTTGTGTTGTTGATGATGTTGTTTCATCTTCATGTTGTCGATGATGTTGTTCAAGCTCCATGTTGTTGATATTGTTGTTCCAACTTCATGCTATTGATGTTTATATTCCAGCTTCATGTTGATGATGATGATGATGCTCCATTCTATAAACGATGATGATATTGATGATGAGAAAAACATCCGATGATTTATAGATGTGCCAGTCAGTGTTCCAGATGTTGATAACGATGTTTCCCTCTCCTTCTCTTGATGATGTTGTATTGAGTCATCTCAATACCTTACCCTTCTCGTTAAGGGGGAGTGTTGAAATATTGTAACTTCAAAGAACATTCTAATTATATTTGAGTTATTATTGTATAGATCAAATCCCCATTTGCGGATTGATCAAGTCGAGTCTTGTATAAGATCAAATCCCCTTTTGTGGATTGGTCAACATGTATTTGTATGGTGGTATTTTAAAGTCGTCCCCTAGTAAATATAAAGTGGTTTTAGCCACTTCTAGGAGAAGTCGACTCCACCAAGTGAAGAGACACAACTATAGCATTACCACACAACTTGTATTTATATGTGAGGATGGTGTCTCATTTGAACACACTCACTCACTCATCTAGTGCACATATCTTGAAGGCAGTTGCAATTGCAGAAAGAAATATAACGAAGGAGAAGAGAGGCACATGCTTGGTCTTGGTCTATCTTTGGTGTTTTGGTATTAGTCTTGCAGTGTATTGGAAATCTATTATTGAGGAAGTTTTGATGGGTTTTCTTCCCCATGAGGCTTTCCCAGGATAAAATGTTGTGTACCTTGTGATCGTGTTTCTTTCATTGATCCTCTTTATACTATTGTTTTGGAAATGCATTGGATTCTCATGAAATTTGGAAATAACCTAATAATAACAGTAAAAACTTAACAAATCCATATCCCAAGGTAGTTCCAATTGTATCAGATCCAGAGAAATTGTTGAGGAAATCAAATCTTATTCAAGGTCAATATTCATCATCTAAAGGTAAGCCTTAACCTAGAAAGTCAATTTATGTCCTTGAAAATAAATCAATTCGTATTTTTGAAGAAAATCCCATTCTTGTTCCCAAAGAAGTTGTTCCTTCAGAAGAAATTGATGAGAAATTTTCACAAGAAGTTGTTCCTTCATAAGTAGTTGAAGAGAAATTTCCACCTGAGGTTGTTCCTTTAGAATGTAACATCCCGCTCTGGCGCACTGAGCGAACTTATTCTTTGAGGACACTTGCTTGCAAGTGATCCGGGTTATTATGCTATTAAAAATTTTGATTTTGATTATGAGGCATTATGGTTTGATGAGGTGTTGTTTTACCGCTTTGACATAGACA
>SNQJ01S0024481.1:86286-96612 GCA_010110895.2 Picea sitchensis | reverse complement strand
TCCTTGAGGCCACTAATAAAAAATTCTTAGAAAAAATCATCAGACATGCCCTCTGTACAAAAAGCCAATAGCTCAAAAGCGAATATAAAGTCTTCCATTGTGCTAGATTGTTTCAACTTTTTCAAATGACCTAAATGGTTGGTTTCAGTGTCAAAGCATTCATAAATCTCTGCCACAAAGTGTGTCCAAGCCACATACCCTTGGTAGGCATTTTTTCTCCATTGCCATCATTGCCAACGTTATTGATCTATATGGAGAACACCATATTGTGGTTTGGCCAACTCATCCATAATGTCACACGAAGAGAAATAATGTTCCATTTGAGTTACCCATCCAGTGGGATCCAAGCCATCAATTTTTTTCAAATCCACACATGGAAGGCGTAGGTCACGCTGAAAGTGATGGGGCTGAAAATTCTGGGAATGAGAGGAAGTTTCACCTTTAGTTTGCAAAGGTGGGTCAGATGAGGGAATATCTATAGGGATATGTGACATGGCGCAGATCATCGTAGTGAAGGATTAAAGATGAGTAGCAAGGTCTTGTTTTAGGTCTTGTTTGAGGTCCTCTATTTTGGTGTTGATGGAGGAATGCATGTTTTTATTGACGATGGCAATGTTGGCACTCAATTTCCTCACTTCTTGTTGGGTTTATGTGAAATTAGAATGCAAGGAATTGAAGCAAGATTCCAAGTCTTGGCTATGGGTGTGGGCCATGATGAAGAGGGAACACGAAAAGGGGTGGGTGGGACCACACAAAAAATGGGTTATGGGTGAAGTATATCACAACGATCAGGGCAATGAGTTGAATCCAATGGGGTAAAGCCCAAATAAGGGTGTTGGAAGGGGGTTGGGTCCACAAGAAAAAACAAATTGTTGAAAAATGATAGGTATGAATGCGATAAGGGAGAAGAGAGAAATCCAATGGGATAGGTCTCAAATAATCGTGCCAACAAGATCCAAACTTTTTTTTTTACTCCTGCAGAGTTGTATTCCGATCTGAAGAATACTGCAGTGATGAAATTCCCAAATTTCTAACAGGAAGAAATGTGTAGTAATTTCGCAACCCGAATGCAGGAGACACAGTTGCGTGGCAATAGATCTTGTTTGTTCTATTTTTGTTTCTGCCCTAAGGGTTAGGGTATCCAAGGGTTCTATAAACAAGGGTTTTCCCAGTGCTATAGCTCTTTGATATACGTGCAGGGTCCAACAGTAGTACTTGTCCCAATATCTCAAGGCACCAACTAAGGAGGCTAGACCGTGCCCTTATCCATACTACCCGAATACCTAGGTACTAGAGAGTATCTTCCCGAGTGTTTTTCTTAGTGTCACTATAGCAGTCTGGCGATCGATCGGTTTATCTATGGAGGGATTCAGGAGATCTAGGCCGATCGATATACAGGTGTTTTCTGATGCACTACCACTGGAAGGGGTACCAACAGGGGTTACAAGGGTGTCCAACAGATGTGTGCTTAAGTACCACTTGTATTTCATATGTGTATGAATCCTCGACTGCGGTTTTATGCATGTAACGACAAATATCTATAGCTTAAAGACACTAGAATATGTCTCTACCCTGAAAAAAATTTAACCCACAATTTTTTGTCGAGGAAGGTGCTCTGATACCACTTGTAATATTCCAGATATAAAATAGTATGAAGAACATAAATAATTAGCTATAAATGGTAGATAAACAACGATATAACCAGAACAACACCACAATAATACCAAAATAATACCATAATAACACTAAAAAGAGCACTTTGATTACTGATAGCAATGTTCAATTGCCTCTTCGAGGGGGAAACCTCCAGCAGAGAAGATCTCTATTACAATAATATCCAAGAAAAAACTTATTATACCCTTGACTCCTATTTATACTAAATATGTCTATCAAAATAAAAATCTAGAGGACGATCCTTCTATAAGCAAAAGCTTCTATTAGGTCTTCTTACATTGGACTTATTCTTCCTTATTGCTAGGCCTTATTAATATTGACCTTTATTACATGGAAATATATTATTCAACCTATGTGAGGGGTTAGGTCCCTAAAAAATCATTTGACACATCTCATGGAACACCCTTGCATTAGGACCTTGCTTGTGTATGGCATCACCATAGAGATTGACATGTGTACCCTTGTAGTGTAGTGTGTCACATGTGTTGGCCTACTTGTTTGTAGTAGGTTTATTATAAATGTTTAGGACGACTTTTATATTGTTGGCTTCCCTTACCTCTCATATATATATAGGAAGGAAAGATTCCTTTGATTATCATCATCATTGTACTATTTTCTTTATACTTGTCTTCTTGTAGTAAGGCACTAGGGTTCATCATGAAACCCTAGGAGAAGTTATGAACTATAGAGAAGACACTTTTTTGGGATCCTGCTTATGTGAGATGCTTGATTTTTTTCTTGTGAACTATATGTTGGAGATGATGATATCATTGCATTACTCATCATCTTGTGTTAGAGATGTGAGGAGAGCAATGCACCAATCTCTTTCTCTCTTTGTACTTTATCTCTCTTTCCTTAGAGGTACTAAGGTTTCTTGGAGCATATTGTATACTTGGTTTAGGGTTCCATCCCTTAGAGATAATGGGTCTAGGGTTTTTTATTATAAATGTTTAGGCCCACTTTTATATTGTTAGCTTCCCTTAGCTCTCATATATATATATATAGAAAGGAAAAATTCCTTTGATTATCATCGTCATTGTACTATTTTATTTATACTTGTATTCTTGGAATATTCTTGGAGTAAGGCACTAGGGTTCATTAAGAAACCCTAGGATAAGTTATGAACTCTAGAGAAGACATATTTTTTGGATCTTTCTCTTGTGAGATGCTTGGTTTTGTTCTTGTGAACTAGATGTTGGAGATTATGATATCGTTGCATTACTCATCATCTTGTGTTAGAGTTGTGAGGAGAGCAATGCACCAATCTCTTTCTCTCTTTGCTCTTTATCTCTCTTTCCTTGGAGGCACTAAGGTTTCTTGGAGCATATTGTATACTTGGTTTAGGGTTCCATCCCTTAGAGACAATGGAGCTATGGTTGTTTATTAAACCCTAAATTGTACTTGTTGAAGTGTAGAAGAAGAGGAGATGACTTGCTAGTGTTGATACTAGCTTGTGGAGTATCTTTGGTGGAGCTAGGGTTTTCTTTGTTTCCCTAGCTAGAGTTTTCGAAAGATAAAGGATTGTACTGGCCAAGAATTGATTTTTAACCACCTATTTCTTCATGGATTATAATTTCCAACACTTATATGTCTTATTGATTTGAAATAAGTTAAAAATGAATTTTTAAAGTGATTTAACATTAATATTGAAGAAGATAATAAGATTGCATTAGAGGGTTGAAACTTGTTTGTACACTTTGGTATATTTCCTCTTGAATTGCCTTGTTGATTGGGGTTGTTAAGAGGTGAAATATTGTATGATGTAGTTATTGTTTTATATATATTCCATAACAACCCTAAGACTCAATATTCATAGGGTTTATATATGGGAAACCTCTAGGAAATTGGTTTACCCTAGCACATTATTTGGCTCAGGGTATTCATGTGATGTCTATTTAAGAGACTAATTGTCTTCATTATAAAATGTTTCAAGTGGTTAGACTTGGATAGATTGGGTCTCCATGTTAGATCTATTCTTTGATGTATTTTTTTCATGGAAAACATGACGGGAAAGCCCAATGGATGTTTCCCCACATTATTGGATGAAATTCTTGGACTTATGCACCCCACCTAGTAGGATTCAAGCTAGGCACTTTTGGCACTCAACTAACCAAATGCCTAACAACATGAACTAGTGAAATTCTTAACAACATTACCAACAACCTTAAATAAAATCTTGAACTATAGTATTTAATATGTGTGTGAATGTATATGCATATTTTTGAAATGGTGTAAATTTTGAGAATTTTGTGGTTTGTAGTCTTTTATTGATAACTATTTGTTCCTTATCCATGTAACCTACTTAAATAAAAAGGGTAGGGATTCCCCTACCCAATGGCTCTCGTTACACTCCCGCAAGGACAGAAGCTATTCCCAACTGCCGGGCAAAAACTTCAATTATTGGATTTAAAAACTCCCATCACGTCCAATCTTTAGAAGAGAATAATTGTCACTACGTCCGGCCATGTGCAGAGAATGAGAAAGGCAGAACGGACATGAGCAGGAAAATTGTTTAACCCAATCTCAGACGCTTACGTTCCTTACAAAAATTCAAGCAATGGGTGAAGCAATGGGTAAATGCACTCCACGGCTGCCTGTAGATAAAATTGGAAGTATTAGTCTTGTTGGTACCTAATATTTGTCACGTCAAATTCAAGGAATGCTTTTCAGTACGTAAAATAGTAACGAAAGTGAATACCATGAATTTCGAAGTTGCAGGCAGACTGAATACATGCACGCGAAGACTAAATGAGGCAGCCTCATCACGTCAAGTGCTGGGAATCTACTTTATTTCAGCCTTTCGATGACCTCCCAGGCCCCATGTGTGTCTGTTATCTGGGTACGGATCAATTGGTTTTCAATGTTCTGCGATCTTTCGGTTTCAGATTGGCAAACATTCCAGAAATGCGACAGATCGAATATGTGATCAATGTCTTGTCTACTATTAACATTGTGTCTTCAGAGACTTTTAGAAAAATATCTGGTATTCTCACCCTGTTCATTTTGAGATATGGGATTTTTTTATGAAATTGTGTGAAGTTTGATTTTTTTTTTTATTAAATATATTTATTTTTTAATAAGTGAATTTTAAGTATGTAAATTTTTACTGTTAGTGAGTTATTATGTTGGAGAATTTTTCTGGATTGATTCAACTTTTTTAATCCTCACACAATTTTTATGCATAAAAATTCTCCAACAAGTTAATTTTAATTTTTTGATTGGTTAGAAGGTTTGATTTGATAAAATATTGGTTAGAAGGTTTGATTTGATAAAATAATCTTAATTGGATATGATTTTTTTAATGAAAAATAATAATAATATTTTTTTTTTCATTTTTAAATTTAAATGTTGACATAAGTGTTGTACACTTTGCAATGTTGTAATAGATCAAGTACATAATATTAATAGGGAATAAATGTTAAGTAGTAGTGGGAATAAATGCAAATCACAATAAATACTAAACAACTATGAAACTAGTCTTCAAATTGTAACACACATTTAAAGAAACTCAAATTATAACACACATTTAAATAAATGTTTATATTTGACATATGCTAACCACTATGAGTGTGAGAGAGTTTAGAATGATATTGACACACCATTAACTTCGTCAATTAGATCATAAATTGCAATCACAACTTTCAAACGAAATTAAAATGTTTTCTAATGGGCTGCTCATCTTTACTTTAGGCTTTTGCATATGAGAGGTACAACAAAGCCGGGAAATAGTTTTCATTTAGGCTTGCAACCCTTTCCAAGCATTTTTCTCAGTTGGGCTAGAATTTGGGTCAGCATGACCTTCATAAATTTTACAATCTAGAATGGATAACCATGTCAATATTCAACAACTAAAATCATACAACCCTCCTTAATATCCTGTATTGAACCTCGGTAAAGGTCTTCCATGGCTTCACTGTGTGAGCATGTTCTTCTAGAACCAATATACACATATCTTTCCTTTGCATGTGAAGACTCAATAACACCTTGAGATTCTTGTTGTTCAACAATGTTTTTTTCCTCATATCCATATGGCATATTTTGTGGCCAACTAATGGAGTATTCACAAATGTGTCTTCATTTGTTGAGCTTGAAATTATGTCACTTTGGTCATTGAAAAAAGACTCCCACCAAATAGAATTAACAACATCAAAGTACTCATATGTATCTTTAATGGATTTTTTTGTTTCTCTGAAGCATTCAAAATAATCTACATACGTATTATGCCATTGTGCATTAAAGTTGATTTCAACAACTGATTGAAATAAGAATAACTTTAATGAAAACATTGGATGATCTGGAATGAACTTCAAAAATAAACATTCTACACTACTTGCATACTTCCTTCCCCATACAAGTGTTTTCCCATCAATTTTTTTTATACAAAATTGATGTTGGAAGCTAATGTTGTTAAGTTGTTCAATGCTCTTTTCTTCACCATGTGATCCCTAAATAAATATCCACATGTCAATAGTTTCTTCCAATATGTGAAAAATACACTCTCAAATGTATGATTTCTTTGTACTTTCAATTAATGATGGCAGTCTCACAACATTATTCCTCTTCAATTTTACTGAAAAATGAATGAACATTTTATCAATATGATCATGAGTGTACCTAACAAGAAGGAAACCAACTTTTACCTTTTCAAAGATTCTCAATTCAACAAAAATGCTTAGATATCCAAATACGATTTGATTTTCATTTTCATAGCAAGTGTTTGTTACACATATAAATTACTCACTTCAATGATGACCTATTGTCGTCGTTACAAGTGTCGCAAGTGTCGCATTTTGTCTACAAGTGTTGCAAGTGTCGCATTTTGTCTACAAGTGTCGCAAACATCATACAGTCATATTGTTTATGTCGTGTCTTGAACGACATCACAAGGAACACTTGAAGACACCCTCAAAGACTGGTTTAAGAAGGAGAAATCATCTGATAAAGAGTACAAAGATTTTTCCATGAAAAAACCCACTTAAAAATTAATTGTGAAGGCCAACACTCCCCTACCCATTATCAGGGAGTGTCAGTGCTCCTTGACCTTCTTTGGGGGAGCGTTCCAGCACTCTATGCACCCTTCTAGGGGAGCGTTGGGCTTTTTTAAGGAAATTTTGGGCAGTGCTCCCCTACCCACTGTCAGGGAGTGCCAACGCTCCTTGCCCTCCTTTGGGGGAGAATTGCAACACTCTGTGCCCCATTCTGAGGGAGCGTTGGGATATTTGAGGAAATCTTGGGCTATTGAGGAAAATCAGGGAAAATTGCCCCTCATCTCTGGAGTTGGTTGGATTCCAATCTGAGGTCAAGGATGGATCTTAGGGAAGATCCACAACTGATGGAGAAGGATCCTCAACCTATCCCAAGAATATCTAAGGTGGTTGGCTCTCTCCAAGCTTATATAAGGAGGCCTTCTCATGGTGAAATAGATGGAGAGATTGAGAGATACCTAACTTATGATCTCATGAGAAGTGGTATTAGAGGACATTGAAGGCATCAAACTTATGATCTCATAAGGGAGATAATCAGTGAGGCATAGTCATTTTGATTTTGGATTATTTGAGCAAGGGGTTGGACAAGGAGAGCTCGAAGAGGTTGTTGCAACTTCATCAAAGGTCTTTAAGTATTGCTATCGATTTCTCATTAATACATGTGCTTGGCCTATTTATTTCAAGGTTCTGTATGCCTACATGAACTTGTCTTTGATAGATAGATATAGTTTTGAATTAGTCAAGGTAGAATAGGAAGTTGTTTTGTCTTTGTTGTTATTGGATTCCAGGACTTGTTGAAGAGTTTGGGGATCAAGGCTCAACATGGACTGGGCAAGGACAAATATCGTAAAAAGGTACATATTCTTCCTTTTATCTATTTGATTGACTTAGCTATTTTTAAAAGGATGTCAGTGACCAAAGTTAGCACCTTTCTGTCTTGATCTTAGAGATTTAGGGTTCAAAAGGAAATCCACTTGTCCGCAGGGGGATTTTCCTGTAACAAAAATTGGCGAATCCATTGGGGAATGAATCCTATTTATATTTCCTTGTTTTTTACCTTCCCTTTTTACCACCTTTCATATCAATTTTACTATTTGTTCATCATCCATTAGCCTTCTCCTACCTTCACTAGAAATTTCACCAATTTTTATGCATTCTGGGTGAGTTTTTATTCATTTTTTTTTATTGTTTTTTGAATTTCTGGGTGGATCAGCACCCCCCTATAGGCCATATCAGAGTGCTATCACTCCCCTACATTGATTTAGGTATCTCTTCAACTCTATGTACCCTTGATACAGGGAGCGCTGGTCTCCTTTTTGGAAGAGTTTTGCCCTTTTCTGCTACAATTTTCTCATCTTGTTTTATGGAAGTATTTACCCAGACTTTGTGATTTGTTTTTGAAGTTATTTAGGTTGATATTTGGTTCTTATCACCCCTTATTGTATTGATTGGATCTTGAAAATTTTTCCAAAATGTGAAATTTTCCTTTCTGGTTGCTTGTTTTGTCGAGACAATTTGAATGATTTCTCTTTCTCCCTATCTTTTCTTGGATTCTTCTCTGAATCTTCTTATACTCCTTGAATGCTTGATTGGTTGTAGAATACTTTATTTTGTTCTTTTCAGAACAAGTTTCTACTTTTTTTCTTTCATACCTCGCTGCCTTGAGTGCATGCTTTGTTTGTAGCCCTTTTGCTTCGTGTCTTTTGCATCTGCAGTTGACTCTTTCTCCTGATTGAAAGTAGTGGAACATCAAAGGATTTTTATTTACTTTATGTATACATCATAATCAAACAAATAAGATACTTTCATTCTTTCTTTTGGGTAGTGAAACTAGCTTGTATTCGAAGTAGCGAAATTGCATGGTTTTTGGCATTTTGGAACATTGTGCATCTGGGGTGATAAACATTTTCTCTTTCTCGTAATATAGCTTTCATTGAAGTGAAGTATTTTCATTCTCATTTATTTTCATTGTTTAGAGTCGTTCAAAACATCATATAGTCCACTCCATGTTCCTCTTGAGTAAACAACAGCCTTAAAATCAAACGCTAAACTAAAATTTATCAGACATTTTTTTTGTTAGCAAACCCACATTAGACTAGGATTAGCGCTTTGGATTAGGCTGTGAGTACGAATCTCCAAAGAATTCAAAATAAACATTACCATCTTGTGATAGGGAGAGAAAATCCAATTTTCATATAAGCTTTCTGGGATCCCCCTCTCACATAGGGGTTACGCACGAGGTCGCGTTCAAGAGAGTTACGGAGATTATCCCTCTGTGGTACAACCGTTCGTAGTAGTCAGATCGTATATTCGGGGTTCTTCTTGAGACTAAACTATCTTCATTTGGTCTCGGTGCTTCATGAACTCCAAATATATTTGGGGTCCTCTGGAGTTCTACCTATCCACTTGTCCTCGGTTCTCTTGAAGGATTTAGGACTTGTTATCCTGCCCATACGTTTGGACTGGATTGTCAACTGTACCTGCCCAGGGGCTGACTGTGAGTTGTTGTCCTTAGTAGCCATAATATTTAGGGTCTTTACATGAGGTGACGGTGAAGCGAAGTCTTCTTTGTACCTGGAACAGACGTTGGTCAAACTCACTCTAGCTCCTTGGAGGGTAAATCCATAATTACCGCGTGGAAGCTTGCACCAAGGCGTAAGTCCGTTAAGCAGGTCGCCAACATAACTGATCCACCCACTCTATCCCTTCCCCTTTCTATTTTGACCTCACGACGTTGGATTTCATCACCAACTAGTGGTTTCATCATGGGAAGTTTTTTTTGATCTTTTGCTTCTTGGATTCATAGCGTGTGTTGTTTGTTTTACTTAGTGGACCTTAGGTCGAGTCAGTGTTAATGGAATCAACTCCTGGGAGTACCAATGGAGTAAATCCTTGTCCTAGGGAACCATACACCTTTCCTTCTTTTGGAAACATTGGTCCTCCGTACATTGCCACACTGAGTCTTCCAGGACTCACCATCGGATTATCGTTTTGGTTGTTCCCCACTCTGGTGATCTCGAATCTTCCCAGTGCTTCAACTGCACCTAATGATTCATATGTAAGTACACCACCCACACATCAACCTCATCTCAAATTTTCTCCTTCTTCACCCATTAAATATCCTTCCCTTTCTCCTTCTTCGCCTAGTGAAAGCTCTAAATCAAGTAGCCAGGTTGATAAGAAGAAGAAGAAACAGACAAAGAAGAAGAAGAGGAACCCGAAAAGGACCATGCCTCCAACCATATCAAATGTTGGATCTAAGAAACCAACTACTATTAATCGTATTGGGAGTGTTTATGAGGTCCACAAGATTAAAACGAAGAATCTCAAACCCAAATTCCCTTGCAGTTTTTGTAAGGGTGACCAATTTCTAAGGGATTTTCCTGGTCTTCCCAAGGTCTTAGAAATGTGGTCCTCCACATCATCAGCCTCTGCTAGACATGTTGGTTATGCCTCGTCAACTAGTGACGTTAAGGTTGGTAAGAATAAGACAACTGTCAAATTTCCTTCTGTGTTATGCGAAGGTGATCATTATTCTCACCTTTGTCCTCGTATGGACAAGGCTTATTCTGTTTTTGATCCGTCAGGATTTTTCGAATGACTTATGGTTGAGTTTTTATTTGCATGCATTAATTGACCATTGGGAAACTTAACGAAAGAAAGAGAA
>SNQJ01S0024481.1:69561-82573 GCA_010110895.2 Picea sitchensis | reverse complement strand
AACCATCCATGGGTATCCCAACCTTTGGAAATTACGTTGGGAATTTACAAGCATAGTTTAATTTTGTTTCAAGCTTGTGTAAAAATGAAACCAATACTGAGCTTAGTCTTTGTTCTTTCTCACGCTCGAAAATACATGAGAATGTAACTGAGTAGACTTTTATCACTTTTTCAGACTCGTAAAGGTTATACGAAAAAGGAACCCCCTGGAGTCTCCTTTAAGCTCTTTTTAGACTCTCTAAACATGAAAAGATTGTTGAGTGATCGTGCTTCCTTTCCCACTCATTAAAAGGTTTGAAAGGGAGTCTTTCGAGTGATAATTTATCTCTTTTTCGGCCTTGTGAGACTAATATTATGCAAAAGGACAACACTGGAGTCATCTTGAAGTTCTTTTCAAACTCTCTAAACATGAAAAACCACTGCGTTTTCCTTCTTTGGACTCGCTAAACTATACATTGAAGGGCCCATACGAGACCGAACCCTTACTTCTTCCAGTTTGTTAAACAAAGGAAGAGGGACTTACCGAAGGTGAGTTATATCGAGCATGTGTTACCCTCCTCGAGCTCGTTAAATTAAAAAGAGGTACTCGTCTATCTGGATGGGGGAAAAAATTGAAGGAATAAAGACAAGCAGTCTTTGAAAACTTTACCAGTCACTCTTACAATCGCCCTTGAACACAACACTTTGTCTTTGCATACATTTTAATCCGCTGAACCTCTGCACTGAACAAATTCTCTGATTTTCTTTACTCCTTTGGGTCACCCGACGAAAGTCACAGTATCCACTACATCATCAAGTTTTGGTCCATGTCATGTTTCTTCTGTTGTGCCTCAATGTTCAAGGGAAGTATCTGCCTCGAGATTCAATCATCACAAATATCCTGTTTCAATACCCATGGCAGTCCATGTTCATTTGATATACCAATTTACATCTCTGTGTCAGTTTTTTTTCATTGATGGGGGATACATCAAGGCCCTCCTTCGATGAGTATGTTCCTGTCAACTTCAACACATTATCCAAGAACTAGACTTAGAAACTAGGCAGTACCTTTGGACTTCCATGCCTCAATGGTAGGCCTCCTCACTTCTGACAATAGGTTTACATTATTGACCTCTGATCGGATTATTCCATGAATGTTCGACTTCAGCTCATGTATTCACATTCGCTAGAATGTACTAGGGTACCTTGAGAATAATTGACATCAATGGTGATTTCCCTCACACTTGTTAACGGTTTACCTCATTGAACGATAATCAAGTGGTTTCTTCCATGTTCAACATCAGGACATCTATTCACATGGTTAGATTTGTACTACATCGGGATCGATAAGAAGACCCTGGGTTGAGTAATCACTCTGATATATACTTTACCCAGGTTGCGACAGAGTTTCTCTTGAATATTGACACATATATTGTCACATAGATCCACTTTGTATTGGTCTATGGATATGTCTTGTCGTCTCATAGATCCACTGTGTATTTTTCATGGCTACAATCAATTCATGTCATGGAAGTATAGATCCACATTGTTTATTTGGTGGCTATACTCTTTGTTAATATAATTATCGATCCGCCGTGTATCTTCTGGTGGCCATACCTTACAAGTCTTTATCACCCAAGCATATGTATGCCTGCCTTAGGTTTTAAATATGTCATAATATTTGTTTGATGGTTGTGTGTAGCTTGTACCAAGTTCTCCGCGTCCATACACTTGCTCGAAAAAATCTACAAAGTACTTCAGTCATCAGTTTTTGTCTCCTAACTTTGCACTTTGGGGGGCAATATGTTACACATCAAAATTACTCACTTCAATGATGACCTATTGTCGTCGTTAAAAGTGTCTCTATTTGGCTACAAGTGTCGCAAACATCATACAATCAGCTTTATTATGTTGTGTCTCGAACGACATCATAAGGAACACTTGAAGACACCCTCAAATACTGTTTTAAGAAGGAGAAATCATCTGATGAAGAGTACAAAGATTTTTCCATAAAAAACCCCACTTAAAAATGAATTTTGAAGGCCAACGCTCCCCTACCCACTGTTAGGGAGTGTCAGTGCTCCCTGACCTTCTTTGGGGGAGTGTTCCAGCACTCTGTGCACCCTTCTGGGGGGGGTTCTGGGATTTTTTAAGGAGATTTTGGGTAGCACTCCCCTACCCATTGTTAGGGAGTCTCAACACTCCTTGACCTCCTTGACCTCCTTTAGGGGAGCGTTGCAACACTTTGTGCCCCATTCTGAGGGAGCATTGGGTTGTTTGATGAAATCCTGGGTTGTTGAGGAAAATCAAGGAAAATTCCCCCTCATCTTTGGAGTTCATTGGATTCCAATATGAGGTCAAGGATGGATCTTAGGGAAGATCCACAACTGATGGAGAAGGATCCTCAACCTATCCCAAGAATCTCTAAGTTGGTTGGGTCTCTCCAAGCTTATATAAGGAGGCCTTCTCATGGTGAAATAGATGGAGAGATTGAGAGATACCTAACTTATGATCTCATGAGAAGTGGTATTAGAGGACATTGAAGGCATCAAACATATGATCTCATAAGGGATATCATCAGTGAGGCATAGCCATTTTGATTGTGGATTATTTGAGCAAGGGGTTGGACAAGGAGAGTTGGAAGAGGCTGTTGCAACTTCATCAAAGGTCTGTAAGTATTGCTATCGATTTCTCATTAATGCATGTGCTTGGTCTGTTTCTTTCAAGGTTGTGTATGCCTACATGAACTTGTCTTTGATAGATAGATATAGTTTTGAATTAATCATGGTAGAATAGGAAGTTGTTTTGTCTTTGATTCTATTGGATTGCAGGACTTGTTGAAGACTTTGGGGATCAAGGCTCAACTTGGATTGGGCAAGGACAAACATCGTAAAAAGGTACATATTCTTCCTTTTCTCTATTTGATTGAATTAGCTAGGTTTAAAAGGATGTCAGTGACCAAATTTATCACCTTTATGTCTCTATCTTAGAGATTTAGGGTTCAAGAGGAAATCCACTTGTCCGTAGGGGGATTTTCCTGTAACAGTGTTGTCTAATTGTAGATACAAAAGTTGAGGAAGATTACTAGACTAATGAGTGAGCACATGATGAATTATGGTGATGTTCATATTTGGATCATTATGAATATTTGGCACTATGATGTAAACCCTTGGACACATTTTTCCATTAAAAACCATACAACCAACCAAGTGAAACTAAATAAATTCTCCTCCTATAATTTTTTGGGTGTATGGACAAAATATGGGATAAGTTTTTTTTTCTAGTCTAGGTCATCAATTATCAAACATGTATATTTATTTGGAATATCATAACACTTGTTTCAAATTTTGTAAAAAAAATTTCTTTCACATGATTCTTGATTGTGATGTTCTTAAAGTGCTTTGACAATAGAATCCACATACAACACAACATGAAAATATTGACAATACATTTCCATATAATTTTGTAAATACATACCTCTTTCTACCCCTTCAGACTTATCCCTTCTTGATTTAAGAGAAGTACATGTACTACAAACCTCCACGCTTGACTTCTTAGGAACACGAACATTATTGAATTGTTTCATCCATATTCTTGTAAAATATGCATATATAATAAAATTATCATTTACTTCATCACCTTCAACATATTCTTTGTATAAGTTGTAGATTTATCGTATTGAGAAATTATCTGGAATATGTATTGTGTCTCTATCTAGCATACACTCTCCATGTTTGGAAAATAAGTCATTCATCTGTCAGTTAGTCCAATTGGCTAAACTCTGTTACATTAAATTATCAGCACGGGGATCGTAAAATGATGAAGTAAAATGAAAAATATATGCATGTACTAGTCCTAATCTATATTATGATGCATAAGGGAAAGTAAATTGTTTACTGGTTCAGCTGTAGAAATAGAATTTTGCTCTGTTGTAGAAAAATAGAGTATGAAAAATAATATGTAGAAAATAACTTATCTAAACAGAAGAAATATTCTAATTGCTCGAGATTAAAAATCTATTGAATTGTTAATCAAACTATTTCAATTATTGCATTTGAAAGAACAATCATATATTCAATTATTACTCTTTGTATATTAGTTTGTCATGTGAAATAAAACATAAATCAATTAATTGCATAAAATGAAAGAACACAATTATAAACCACACGACTATAAATATTGAATATAAATCACATGACTAGAAATGTAAACCTCACAACAAGAAAATGAAAGAGCAGGGAACTTTTCCTCAAGGGGCCCTCCTGGTTCAAAGAAAGCTACTTTAAAGATCATATCTGACTTAAGGAATGATAAACTTAGAACATGAATTTAACTCAAAGATGTAAAAATCATCACTTTGTATTAATCGAAAAATCGATTACAACAATTTATCATTAAGTAAAATATGTTTATAACATTCTCATATCACATATTTATACAATGAAGTGAGACCGCACATATCCAAACAAATCATATTTCTCACAACTGATCTTAACAAATTACATATGTGTTGGATAGTGGGTTTTCATTGATGTCAACAAGCAGTGGTTGTTATTGATGTCAATTGATGTCAACGGATGTGATGGTTGTATTTAGAGAAGTCTCCAAAGTGGTCTCGTTATGGCATATCTCTAAGAATGGCCCTCATGGGAAGACGCTTTGAAGAACTATACAAGAATCCCCAAAGGTGTGGTCATGAAGCCTGGAGTTTTTTTGAGGAATAAGAACATGAAGGACAGTATAAATTCATGTAACACAGTCATAGAGGAATAATCAATGTCGTTCCATTTCTGGTGATAGGTGGTATGCCATGTGGTTCCTCACGGTTGAGGAGTTATGAAGTCATGAAGTTGGAATCCCCAAAGATGGGTTACCAAGTCCCTAGTTGGTTACAAGACAATTAATGAAAGGGTTCAGTGGTTGTAACAAGAAACCCCTAAAGTAAGGAAAGAAGTTACTTAGAAAAAGTATAAATACCCCTCAAGGAGTCTTTCATAAGTATATTCACACACATCTCTATTGATTATCTATCTTGTGAACAAATTCTGGTCTATTGGCGAATCTGAGGTTGAGTCTCAGGTAGAAAGTCTAAAGTTGCGAAGGAAGGTCGAAGGTGAAAGTCTTGGAGTTGTAGAAATTGTGAGTAACCGTAGTTCTGAGGCATCCACAGGTTGCAGGTAAGAAGGGAACGGATGTATGCAGGTTGCAGTAGAGAAAATCGTGGATATCCATGGAAGTAGTGAAGGAAGTCAAGGATCTGTGAAAATATTGTGAAAGGGTGTGAATAGATGCTTGTACTAGAATTTTGATTCGTATGTTAGTTTACTTATCTGTTACCTAATACAACAAAGTGCTACAGGATCAAAGGTATGTTCTTTATGTGTCTTTATCATGTATTATATGGCACATGCTTGAGGTATGTTTTGGAGCCCCTTTTGGTTTACGGTTGCATATGGTTGAGGTCATGTTTTGGTGTCATTGATACATGATTGAGATATATCCTTGGCATATTTTATATGGTTGTTATGGTTTATTGTTAGAGGAACATATTTGTGATAGTGGCACATCTTATGGTATATGGTATGGTGCATGTTTGAGGTACATTGTGGTACATGGTTGGATAGTTGATGGATGATATGGTACAGGTTTCGGTATAGAACAGGTGATCCAGGAGGATCTCGATGGAAACCCACCTATTCCAACTAGCTCCAAAAAATATGTTTTGGAAACTTACTATTTTTAACATTTTTTCAGGTCCCAAACTTTCAGGGCCATTTTGAGGGTCTAAATGACATTTTTTCACGATCAAAACCTCAAGGATAATTGAAGGCTTTTATCGATCCTATGAAATCAATCTCATTGTCAATAACTTTCCAACAAGTTATCGTGCGCCCCAAACAAAGATCGTATCCCAAAGTTATGCCCCTGAGATGTTGATACACCAAACTAGCCAAAATGGGGTCCACAAAATTGTTGGCTTTTCATCTTCCAGGGTTAGGGTTTTGTATTTTATTTATGTTAAAAAAGGTCTTTGGGGCCTCATTATATCAATCATTTTCTTGTGAATGAGTGTATCCATGACATCTCTTCTCAAAGATAAGTTGCTACCATTCTAGTGAGTCTTTCACTCTGTAATTTTGCAGCTCTATACATTTCACTCATTAATAGAAATTGTGCATTACTGTATATATGTGCCTCTTATTATATACATTTGATATATCTATGTTATTTTATTGGATATATGATATATCTCTGTACATTTTTTTATTATATCTTCACTCTCATTTTGTGCCAAAAATAATATGGATCAGTGGTATCAGAGCATGCTCCTCTTGATCGTTTTTCAGTGCATGTCCCCGACAAGGTCCGAGTATAGAAATTTGGGTCTCGAGCTTGTCTGTCTTGAGGAAAATTGCTCTCGCACACCCAAGAAATCCTCCATGGTGGAAGAAAAGAAAGACGACAAATAAGAAGATTCTATTAATTTGTTGCTTGAGCAAGCTCTCACGCGACAGAGAGACGAAATGATGGAAAATTTTCCCCACATCCTTTAACATCTATCGATAATAGTAGGCATATCTTTATCAAGCTACCACTTTGGAGGCACCTCTCCTTTCAAGGTACAAGTTAATTTTGATATTCCCATATTTGAAGGTTAGCTAGATGCGAATGCCCTAGAAAAATGGTTAAATGTGCTAGAAGGTTATTTCTTTGTTCATAATTTTTCTGACAGGGAAAAGATCACCTTTGCACTCCTTAAGGCTCTCCCCTATGTCAAACACTTGTGGGAAACTTACCGGGAGAAAATTTCCATAGATGAGTCTAGAATATATGGGTTCGAGCCCACTTGATACTTTTTTGTGGATGTAGTCAAGGAACAATATTACCCTGTTGGTAACTATGATGACCATCACATGAGATGGACCACACTGCGACAAGAGAGGGGTGAAATAGTGTCAAAGTTCAAAAATACTTTCCATACCTTGTGCATAAAGATGGGTATCAAAGACTCTGAGCGGTATCTGGTTTTGAAATATCACGAGGCTCTGCATAGGTACATCCAAACCGAAATGGTTTTTCTAGACATCTAATCATTGGGAACTGCCTATCGATATGCTTTCAAAATCAAGAAGAAATTTAGGCACCAGAATAAATAGGAGTTCAGGTTTGCAAATCCACAACAACCAAAGTATGGTAAAGACGTCCCTAACAATCAGCCTCTAGAAAACCAATCCAAGCCATAGGAAAAGAAGGGTAACAGGAAGACGAAGAAGGACACTGGAAAGTGGTTCGATTTCCACAAAATCCCCTGGCACAACAATGATGAATGTCGCTCAAAACAATCATTTATGGTTGAGATCAAAGAAAAGGAGTCGAACCCTGACTCATAATCTGATTCAGAAAATAATGTGAAAAGACAAATCATCGACGCAAACCCCACTGCTATTGTCACGAACACAACAATTAAACCAGAAGAACCAGCAAAGCCTGAAGAGGGGAAGCACATTTTTCATTCATTGATGTGGGTGAAGGGGACCCCGTTGCATTTTATTGTTGATAGAGGAATCCAGAAGAACCTCATCTTAGCAGAGGTTGTCAAATAGTTGGGATTGTCAACAACTCCACACCCGCAACCTTACAACATTGAGTGGCTTCAATGGGGATGAGATATCCATGTCAGCCAACAATGTCACTTATCATACGACATCAAGCCCTCAAAGGATGAGGTATTATGTAATGTTTCCCAACTGGATGTCTGTGATTTTATTTTGGGCCATCCATATATGTGGAAGCGTCATGTTATTTATGAGTCTTGGCGCCATAGTCTCATTTCTACTCCGGGGGTTCATGTCTATAGGATACCAGCGGTAGTTTCTACTATTTTCCCACCTAAACAGTGACGCAAGGTAATTTATCATACTACAAAATTCAGCCTCTTCACAATCTGTTCAAAAGGTGAACATAAGGACATGGAAACCATTGCAGCGTAAGTCCAAGCACCTTCTATCCAATAGAAGAAGGTCGAAAATATTGAAGAAAAGTACAAAAATTCATTCTTCACACAGTAATCTCATGTAGCTAGACTGGTTAAAAAGGTCCATCTCTTCCAACATTAGATTCTCAACAACCTTCCACAATCCAAGCAACGTGACTTCTCCAACAAGGAAAGCAACTCACCAAGATTAAGATTCAACAAATGCTTTCCCCTCTCCCTTGGAAACTAAACGCAATGGATACCATTGCTTCCTAAGGGGAGAGGATTGATTCAGGAGTATATCAGGGGTCACCCACCTATTATAATTGGCTCCAAAACAATTTTTTTGGAAACCTACTATTTTTAGTAGTTTTTTGGGTACCAAACTTCCAAGGCCATTTTGAGGGCCTAAACAACATTTTTTCACAACCAAAGACCTAAATGATTAAAAAAAAGACTTTTATTGATCCTATTAAATAAATATCCTCGTTAATACCTTTACAATTAGCTGTCATGTGCCCCAAATGGAGATCGTATGCCAAAGTTATGCCCCTAGGAAGTTGATACACCAAACTACTCAAAACAAGGTCCACAAAAATGTTGTCTTTTCATCTTCCAGGGTTAGAGTTTTGAATTTTATTTATGTTAAAAAGGAACTTTGGGGCCTCATTGTATCAATCATATTCTTGCGAATGAGCGTATTCATCACATCTCTTCTCAGAGATAAGATACCACCATTCTAGTGAGTCTTTCACTCTATAATTTTATAGTTTTGTACATTTCACTCATTAATAGAAATTGTGTATTACTGTATATCGATGAATCTTGTTATATACATATGATATATATTTGTTATATTATTGGATATATGATATATCTATCTACATTTCTTTATTATATCTCCTCTCTCATTTTGTGCCAAAAATAATCTAGATAAACAGGTTGATGGTACAGGTTACAGTTTGATGGTACAGTGACAATTACAGATTGATGATATAGTGATAGTAACATGTTGGATACAGTGACAGGTTTACATGACAAGTTGCAGGTTGATGTGACAATGACAGGTTGATTAAAGGTTGATTATCAAAGGTGGTGACAGTATCAGTGGTAGAAAAAATTTGGTATACATTTATATTTCAGGGTGGAAGGACGGGGAAATGAAAGGGGATCATAGCCTCCTTCTGATTTGTTCTAGAGAACTTAGGGAGTTGAAACTTCCTTCAGGTTGGAGCCTGAGAATCAGGGGGTTGTAGCCTCCTTCTGGTTGGAGCCAGAGAATTCAGGGAGTTGTATCTTCCCTTAGGTTGGAGCTTGTAAATAGGGGGGCGTAGCTTCCTTCCAATTGTAGCTAGAGAATTGGGAAGTTGGTTCTTCCAATGAATGTATTCTTTTGATATATAAGAAAATCATTTCGTCGTTTTCTCCCATTTCGGTTTCCACGTAAATTCAATTGTACTATGTTTATGTGGATGTCTATTGTGCTTCATTGATTTATACTGCTCATGATATATTGATGATATATTACTGATGATGTCAATGATTACATATTGAGGTTAAAAGTGATAATATAGTGCTCATACTGATTCACCCACCCCCCCCCNAAATGTGATTATAATAAATCGCATTTGATATAATTCATGGATGTATATAATTATCTTTGGTCTTCCATGTATTGGAGAAATTCATGATATGATACATGAATTTCTCAATGCAATCTCACCTTAATCTCATGCCTTGATTTGTTGTAGTTGGTTTCGTGTATTTTTCCATGTGGACATGTTGAATTCAAGTTTGACTTCACTCCTACTCCATGCTGGAAGATCCATAGGCCAGACAATAGTTGGTTGAGCTTCGTGGATCCTTTTGACACTTCCCAGATGTCTTGGTTCCATCCAATGCTGACTACAACCCTGTAGATGGACAAATATGTTTCATAAACGCATCTAGGTAAAATAGGTTATAGAATTGTAATATGAGTTTCTACAAAATTGGAATATTATGTAGTTACTCATTATAATAATGGTTAATTAAATCATTATGCATTAATAAGTATGGAATTAACATAAGAATATACAATTTTACCTCTAAATCACTTCAATGCATACATTTTGTAGCTGAACATGTTTAAGTGGAAACATGAGTAAAGTGTAATATAAACGAGGCATATGTATGGGTTGTCAATGGGAATAAAAATATAGAACACTGAAAAAATGATTCTATTTTGAGGAATCAACATCTCCCCCACAAAGAAGATGTTGCATGTCCTCATGCAACCAAATTGAATTTTCTCCCTTCTACAAAATTTCAAAAATTCAACTGCCTTTTTCCTTAGGTTCTCTCTGAGGCATCTATCAGAATGTTCAAGCCTGAGGCTTGTCTCTCTCCTTCTTGCTTTATCCAACTTGGTCCTTAACTTTCTGATCTTAATCCTGCTAAGCATGCTCTTCATATACCATTTTCTTGCTTTGGTTTACAGTGACTTCTTTTGAGATTCCATTTTCTCTTTGTCTTTCTGCAATTATGAAATATCAACTTTTAAGGATGAGTTTTCTAGCTTGATATAATTATCAAGGAGTGTTATCACCTTGAGTTTTTCCTTCAGCTTTCTAACCTTCCCAACTCACCTTTCCTTGTGAGAAGTAGAAATAGGCTCTATTTTTTGTTCCTTATCAATATTAGTGTCATCATGAACCTCATAATCATTTTCAAACTAATGAAATTATTCATCCAATTTATCTGAATCATAATTGGAAACGTAATAACTAGGTGGTGGATTGGAAAACAAATCAAACTTGGAATTTTTATGTAAAGTTGTCTTCTCCTTGCTTTCTGGCTATTCTTGGTCAACCTCTTTGAGTTCAATAAATTCATTGTCTCGTGACTCACTACTATCATGCTTCTTTGTTGCCAATTCCTTTGTCATGCTTCTTGTAGTCTGTCGCATGATGGATTCAAGTTTTCTTTCCTTGCTTATAATTGTATTTTCTCTACTTCCTGATCCTTGAGAATTTCAATTTTCATCACCCAATTTCAATTTTCTTCTCTAAACTTTATTATTTTCCTTTGTTGTGTTTTTTCTAGGTCTTCCTCTTGAATTTTGAGTTTCAGATTTCGAAACCCTGACTTTTTCCTATGACTTATGTTATATACTTTGTTTCTTCTCTATCATGTTCTTTGATGTTTCCCCCCCTTCTTCTTAGGTTCTATAACCTTTTTAATTTGTGTGGTCTTCTTTGTTTCTGCATGTTCAAATTCCTATGCCCCTGGTTCAATGTTCTCTATAACGTACCCAACCTCTAGTTGAGCATCATTACATGTGGAATACACATTAAAATTAAAATATTTCAACTAATTAAATTCGTGTAGCTTACTAGCTACAAATTAAACACATGTTTTAACCATTTGAATGATACAACAATTATAAATGCATCTAAAAACATATATTAAAAATGAATGGAACTATTCAAGAAAACAACAAACAAACAACACTCATATAAACCATTTACACAACATAATTAACATAAGAATAGAACATAAATGCTTATCTGTTAATGATTAGCCAACTAGATTCAAATGAAGGATGAACCTCCCAGCCATAGGAACTTCTATTCATTTTCTCTCAACAATAGGATAGCCCCAAGATGAGGCTTTGAGTTCACAAGGAGATCTTACCCATTGGTTTTCCACTCTCCACACATAGTAGCCTCAAAACCCCGGTTCTACTCCTACAATAGTTCCAATCCTCCAACTCTCTTGTCCCCACAACCTGCACTACCCAAGGAATGTACCCCCTTCCCTTCTCCCAATCCCTCAAGTTGTATCATTTGTTTATCAGGTTCCCTAGTGCACTCGATTGGACATGAATTCCATTATTGGGATCCAAGAACTTTTATTTTCTTCAAGAGTTATCAATACAATAGCCTTCAAAAGGCTCTTGAGACGTTTCCTCAATAGGAACAACGCATTACAAGCTTGCAACACAATTTATAGGCACATATACCAATTTTCTAGTATAACCACAACCTAACAATGGTTGTCTTCAAGCATAGCATGGTTGATGTTCTTCCCAGCACTCAACCCCCTCCTTTGTTACTGAAAAACTACATGTAAAAAAGTCCCCTTTCTACATACGAATTTTCCTCTCCTTCTTTGCTTACTTGACTCACACTCTTCTCAAGGATGATTGTACTTTAGCCCATGCTCTCCAATAACTATGGGAAGTGACCATTGACACCCACCCTCTTACATGATTTTAAATTATTGGATTTTCACACACTCAATCAAAAACTATAAGGTTAAACACAATGATATAATTTCAGGAATGTGGGTTGGATTAATACCCATGAATAATTCCCCCGTGGACCCCTCTCTCTTATGGAAGCATATCCCCCCATCGGTATTCATTTCTTCCACATCACGGCTAGTGATTATTACTTTAATTTATTTATTCAATGTACATAATATTAAATTCGGCCCTAGGCTACTATAAATCAATACGAGCGCTTCGCCCCAACCCATCATCTCACCAACCTAATTCAAATTTATTTAATTACATTATAATTCACAGGGATTAAACCAAGGGATGTTATATTCCCCTCCCCCTTATTTTTTCAATGTCCTTAGTGCGCGACACCCTACAGGTGTAATTTCATTTTACAATTCTGGCTCCCTGACCATTAATCAACATATAGGCTCTTCGACCCAAAATCACATAATCATTCCAGCCTAAAAAAAATTACATAGACACTCCATCCCCAATACCAAAATATATAGAGGCACTCCAACCCCCAAAATCATAAATATGTAGGATCTATGGCCCCAAGGCATAGATACAAGGCACCCTTTCCCAAAACATGCATATAAACCACTTGTTGGATCATGTTGTCATTGATGCCAATGGTTTGATTATTTGGGATATTGTTGGATCATATTTCATTTCCGGTGGTATGTGGAACATCACATAATTCCTCAAGGTTAGAGAGTTATGGCCATGAGAAGTTGGAGACCCCAGGTTTGGGTAATGGACCCAAGTTTGTTTGATGGGTAATGGTATGAG
>SNQJ01S0024480.1:59397-74135 GCA_010110895.2 Picea sitchensis | reverse complement strand
CATCCTTGCCCCTTCCTTCCACCCAAGAATATATGAGAGATAATAAAACTTCACATTAAATCATCACCATCAACCAACCATCACATAGAACCTGATAATGCTTCTTGAGACTGATTCAATTTATGAAATTCTTCAATTCTTGGAATACTCAGATCCTGTAGATAAAATTACTCAATTTATTTTCTGAAAATTCTCCTAGTTTCACTCCTTGAATCCTCCCCAAAAAGAAGTTATAGAGAGAATGGTAGACCTTGTTCAATTCTGGTTTATTCAAGAGACCAAACTTGTACAGAATGCCTTGCGCTCAATATTTAACATTCGATTCTGAAAATTGCACACAAGAAACTAAAGTCCATACTATTTCCAATGCAATTTGTCCCACTTCATTTAGATTCTCTATGAAGAAGTTATGATGTTTTTACCCAGAACACATGTTTATTGACTAGCTTCAGGACTGGTCAAAAACTCTATCTTCCACAGAGTGTATCTCCATAATAATAGCGAATCAAGAGCTGAAAATTTTACCACAGGTACCTTGATATGTCATCTCAATACCATATAAATTTCACCATATGAATCATTCTATAAAAACCGTTATAGCAAAAATGGTAAGATGACCTGAAAATAACATACGTTAGAACACATCACCCAAAGACTTCATCCTCCCTTGAAATATAGCCTTCTTTACTTCTTATTTCCTTTGAAATTTGACTTGTGTATCAAATGAATGTATAATGATATTTATTTATACCATTTATGTCACTTCCTTTTAACATTAGGTCCGACCTGACACTTTCTTATTTTGTAATTATTTTCTTTAATTATCTTCAGGACCTACATGCACTTCCTTCTTCACTTCACTTTGTCATCTTCAAAAATTCATTTCTCCTCAACCATGAGGATCCACATGATGTGCCACATACCACCATAAACAACATGATGTATACTATCTATCCATGGGTCTTGTATATACATGTGCATTTTCATTCATGTACAAATACCTTCATCAATCTTGCGGTCCAAAACCCATGACTAGGGTTGACATCAATGACAACAACCAATCTTCCAACAATCATTAAATTCGATACCTCGAATCAAATGAAAAATTTTCTGTCAGATTTACTCTATGTTGAAAGATACTTCTTTTCCTCTGATATTTTTTGTTTTCCCTTTATATTTTTTCATGGGTTTCTTTATTTTCCCGAGTAAAGGTCATGTAGGAACAATTTCCAATTCTTATAAGCCTTCAAAAATTGGCACTACATATAACCTTTCTTCTCTTTCTTCCTCATGTTCGACGTCGGTGAGGGGGAGTACCAAAGATAGTCCTGGTTGGTTAATTTCAGGAAGAATTTCTATCTCATGGTATGTTTGTCTTTCTAATTCAACAAATATTTCCTTTGTTTTGGGATGATAATGTAATTCCTTTGGTTCTAGCGCTGACTCCAATCCACACCATAGTTTGGTGCAGTCAAGTTCTAACTGAATATGGAAGGGTGTCAGTAGGGCCCGATGAACCAATTGCTCAACATGCCATCTATGTGATATATTCTTTAAATTTGTAATCCATATTCAAAACATTTCTTTTGGAGGTAGCAATATTGAAGCACCTTCATGCTATGTTGCAAAAAATCTATATTTTTCCATTGTTGGAACCTTCCTAATTGTGAATGCAGGGTCACTGACTAGACTATATTTCTCCATTGCAATATAGATTAATAAAGAAGGGAATTTGATGGCCTTTCTAGATTCTTGGCATTCTTTGCAGTTAATCTGGATGATGTTGGCCATGTAGTCAGACCAATTGAATATTTATTTCTTTTTAAATATTTGGCCGATTGAATATATCAAGGTAATTTTGACATCAAACGCTTGATTGACTGGTGTATATCACAAGGATATAATTATGGTAGTCCATATTGCATGGAAGTCGAGGATCTTTTTGATAAGTAACTCCTTTGAATTTTTTGTTGTATTCGACCGGTCAACATTTTCATCCATGCATTTTCATTTGAATTTTTCAAGACTTGGACTCCCATATTTGGAATGTCGATGATTCTATGAATGATCCCTCCTATTACTACTATTGGCACATCTAGCCAATGATATCCATCATGATACAAACTAACAATAAACATTATTTCTTATTCCTTCGATCACCTGAAGTCAACAATTTGTGGTACCCTAATGAGGTGTATGATTCCTGCTTTTGCTAGGAATTTTGTCTCAAGCTTCCAAAATGTGTCCCTTGGTCACTAATTAGAGTTAGTGGACATCCAAATATCGTGATAATGTTCTCATAAATAAAAAAAATTGTGACCTATTTAGTGTATGTTTTGAATGGTTCTGCATCCACCCACTTAGTCACATATTCCACTATAGTGACAATATATTTTGGGCATGTTCTCTATTCTCTCTGAGGAAATGAACCGACAAAGTCATTGGCCCATATTTCAAATGGTCGAATAGGATTAATTGATTGTAATGGAATTTCATTCTTCCACAAAGTTTGACCCATTCTTTGAAAACTATCACAGTTCTTGACATGTTCCTAATAATATTTATGTAAATCCATCCACAATAGACTAGCATGAAGTATCTTCTACACTGTCGTTTCAGCCTGAAATTGGAACCTAGAAGGTCATGTGTGTGCCTCAATGATAATGTATTCTCTTTAATTTTCTAGTGCACATCTCCTTAATATGTCATCATGTCCCATTTTGTATAAGTATGCATTAAAGATTGTGAATGGTGTTACTTTTAAAGCTAACACTTTATTTTTATTCGTTGAAAGATCTTCAGGTGTTTTTCCTTCCTACAAAAAAAATATTATTTCTTCCATATATTTTGGTGTTTCTTCAACACAGAATAGATGTGCGTTTGGAAGGTCATCCTCTAAGCCAGTCAGGTCCTCTCCTGTCTTGAGTCTAGATAGATGATCAGGCCTGACATTCTTTTTCCCAAGTCAGACAATTATGTCGAATTCAAATTCTTGGAATACTAATAAACAATGACATATTTTTCCTTGATGAAAATGTTTATTGACTAAATATTTTAATGACTAATGATATGTAAAGAATGTGAATGGGTTCGCCAATAAGTAGTGTCCAAATTTCTGCAAAGTGAATATCATTGACAAGGTTTCTCTTTTTGTTCTCGATTAATTCATTTATGATTTATTCAAATTGTGGCTGGTATATGTGTTCAAGTGGTAATTTTTTTCATCATATGGTTGCACTAAAACTGACCCAACAATGACATTTGAAGCATTGACATGGAAATGAAACTTTCTCGACCAGTCGGGGAATTTTAGTATTGGGGCTTCAAGCATATTTGTCTTTAAAATTTCGAATGACTCCTAACAGTATTGAATCCATATTAAATCAATTTATTTCCAAAGAAGTTCATCCATTGGGAAACTGATATATGAATAATGGCATACAATTTTTTCGGTAATACCGAGTATGTCTGAGGAAGATCTTAATTTTCTTTTGATTTATAGGTGGCTTCAAATCGAGGATGATTTTGATTTTTTCCATGTCGACTTTTACACCATCCTTATATACCACGTGGCCTAAAAGAATGCCAATTGGTGTGGAAAATGTGCACTTATTAATATTAAAAGACAATTGTATTTGTCTGCATCGCTCCAACATTAGTCTGAGCCATTGTATATGGTTTTTGAATAGGCTGTATATAGTCCAGTCATCAAAGTAGATATTCATTGGCTTGTATATGTATTGCTGAAATTCTTTTACTACTATTATTGAACATACTATTGGGGAATTCTTTAGCCCAAATGGCATAACCCTATAGGCGAAGGAGCCAAATTTAGAGACAAATTTCATCTTCATTTGATCTTATTTATCTATAGGGACTTGATTGTATTCCAAAAATCCATCTATGAATGATTAGAATTCATAACATGTAGCTTCATTGATTATTTCATCGATGAAATAAGTGGGAAACATATACGTTAAAGTTAGTTTGTTGAGACCTCTGGAGTCGATGCAAATTCTTAAATTCTTAAGGTCATTCTTCTTCGATTGAACCACCATAGGAATTCCCCATTCTTCTTTATCTATTGGATATATGATTCCTAATAATAGCATTCCTTCAATTTCATTCTGAACGATGGGCTTCTATTTGTGAGCTAATTTGTAAGGTCATTTTTTTATTGGTTTTTCTCCTCGAATGAGTTCAATATCCATCTCTCCCATTTCTTCGAGAAGCGCTTTTAGATATTTATAGTCTTGTGCAAAAACATCTTGATATTCTTTGAGTAAGTATACTATGTCGTATATCTCCTCCTCTATCCAGTAGTTGCCTACTCATGCCATTTTTGGTCAATCGTCATTTGATATATTGAACTCTTTTGAATTTAATTCAACATTCATCCACTCTGGTGGTTTTTATTCTTCAATATGTCGATCCCCTTCTTCGATTTTGGTGAAGCTCACTGAAAAGTCGAGCTATTCAATTTATTCATTTTCTTCCTCATATATTTTTAATACTAGTTTTACATGGTTTTGCATCGCTAGGTGGTCACTTTTGCATCGAAAACTTCGGCTAGGACAGGTTGTATTTTCATGTCGATTCTTCATGTTTTCTAAACAAGGTGGCAATATGATGCCAATCCTTCGTCGACTGTCATACTCAATTTTTATTTTTGTATAGATGGTGTTGCTTTTTCTAGGAATATCTTAATTTTTTGTGCTATTTACTTTATATGTTCCTCCTCTAGAAAAAAAATTGAAATCTTTGATGAAATTTTCTTTAATGTCAGACCAGTTGACTGTATGGCCACATGATTCTTCGAATTTGTACGATTTATTTGGAATTTCATCTAGTGTGTTTGGAACATGTGAAAAAATACCCTTTCATATCTATATCCTATTATACAACATTCATTCTCAAAACGATGGTTATGATCGACTGGGTCATACCCAACCTTGAAAATGGGGATGTCAACTTCTTTGGGTAATTTATTTTCTCAAAATAGTTCTACAAAGTAAGTTGATACATTTTTCCATGTTTGTAGTCTCGAGGAATGTGTTTCCCACCACCTTTCATCTTGGCCTATAAAGGTTTCAACAAATATTTGAGTTCTTCCTTGTTCTCTGACAAATTTACAAACTTCCTTGGCATGCATCGACAAAACATTTCGTTTGTTGTAACATAATGTTTATTTCACCATGTTGTGGGTCAGAATCAGTGTACGAGTTTTTCAAAGTCTCTTTTCATACACTATAGGTACTTACTGAATTGAATAACATGTTTTGGAATGTTTTATTGGTATGGCTTCAATGGTCCAACAATATTTTGAGTGTGCCTCATAATTTTCAATATGACAGTTGTATAGAGATGAGTCTGAATTGTGTCTTACCGACAATGAAGATTTTGATGAGCTTTCTCCTAAAGAATTTTGTTTCATACAATCCCTTTGTTCATTAATTATCTGGTATAGGCTTCATCCAATGACTCACTCCAAGGTTTCCCTTCGTTAGGATTTAGAGGAATTATTATTTTTCTTCCATTCCCTTTTAACTTGATTCTGTCTTTTTCAAGAGAGATCTTTTCTTTAATTTGTCATCCCCATGGCCAACTGACAAGTGCTACATATGCTGGAATTCCACTAAATAAGTCGATTAAATAGAATTCTCCTAATGTCGCTATACCCATAATATAATTTTCAATGTTTCTTAGTATACCAATAGGCTCTATTAATCTTTGATTTAGTAGCTTTAGGTCATCTAGTGTTGGCTCTAATGAAGGTTGACCCATCCATATCCATGTATCTTGAGGTAGGATATTGACTTGTGATCCAAAGTTGACGACTGCCTATTTAATCAACACCCCATGAATTTCCAAGTCAATATGTGGGTCATAATATTTATTCTTATAGGAGATTTTTTTGACGTCCTTAGATGGTTTTTGTACTTATTTATCCTCTCTTAGTATATTAATCATATCTAGAGATTGACCGACTGAATGATTTTTATTTTAAGAGATGCAAGAATTCTTGTACAATGTCTTTGTTTTGTCTTCCTCTGTTTGGTTGGTCTTGGTTAGAATTTATGAAGAATTTCGACGCTTCTCTCATAATATGTTCTTCTTTATCTAGGTTTGGAAACAGACTTGGATTCCCTTTCTATCAATCATCTAAGGGTATATTATCTCATCTCCCCAACATGTAAGTTCTTCGAATTTAATACTTCTTCTTTGGAGTCTGCGTATAGGATATTTACATTCTTTTTGGTCATGATTTTATCAAGTACTATTGGAAAACATTCTAGTGAATGATCACCAATGCCACAAATGTTACAAAATTTCAAGTCGACCCAATATTTTATTGGGAAGTCGGGGCTAATGTGTTTGTCTTTCCAAAAATTGTAGCAGTAGCGTCGACCCTGACCTCATCCTCGACCTTGGAATCCATCTCGACCTTAGCCACCTCGACCATGACCTCTACCATAATAATCCTTTCTTCTCCCATATTCGTTATTATGATCAGTTTCTTCAGTGTGATAGACTATATTTACATTTATATTTTGTGCATGTAGACGACTCTCATATGTTCTGTAAATGTGCATTTAACAAATATGGCACCACTTGGTAGTTTTCAAGTTATGCACGAAATCTTGTACACTATGGTCGGTCAAAGTTTCGCATATGTTACAATATGTTTCTTCTTGCACTCATCATGCATCTATTGTTCCTGATACTTGATGGTTAATACTGCAAGTATATTTTGTATGACCATATTCGTAGCATGTGGTACACCACACTTTGCTTCTTCTTAAGGATAGATTTTTAATGGTTTGCAGTAAATGTTCTAGTTTTTCTTCTATCCTTTCTATAGACAAGGAATTTGATGGGTCATCATCATCCAACTCGACCCGTTGTGCTTTCTGTAATGCATATTCACATGAGGTTATCTCATAAATTCATATTGGAGTTCTAATTCAATGTAGAAATCTAACTATGTACGATTGTACTAGTAGACTTTGATCAATTGTTGATGGTATTTGGCTAAGTAGATATTTCAATCTTTTTTCGTATTCACGGACCGACTCGCCTAGTTGTTTCTTTATTTATCTCATCTTTTGTGTGACCAAGTTTTTAATGTCTTGGACCTTGAAAATTGATAAGAAATTACTCTTTATTTCTAATTTTGATTGACTTTTATATTATGTGAAATTCATAAACCATGTTAGAGCACAGTGTTGAAGAGAAGCACCAAATTGAACCATCTTCTTATCTTTGTCTGAGATGTCTGTTGCATCCCATAATTTTTCACATACAAACAAATTTCTTCTTGGGTCTTCATCCCCTTGATAAATGGGAATATTATCGAGTCCCATGGATGCTTTAAGAAAACTAGATTTTTGTGATCCTTGACTTATCACAATTTTTTACTAGGATGTCATATTGTTTTTGGTTGTTATTATATCGAATTTTATGTCGGTGGTTCTTCGGATAAATTGTATTCAAGGATTAATTGCTTCTTTATTTTTCAACAAATTACTTCTTCATTCTGACAACTTTGGTCTTTATATTCAACGAGACGTCATTCTATCGAACATATTGGTTCACAACTATACTCTATTAAATTTTGTTCTCTTGATATAATATTTAGTAGCAGGGAAGGTCCATGAGATCCTTGATGTGAATGAGCATTGTATCGACTTTAGTTCTTTCTGGATCGACAATTAGTGTGTCACGTAAATTGCCATGCTCTTCTATTAAATACCACAATCTTACAGATTGTTTGTTGATATGAAAGTTTTTGTTGAAGGAATTCTCTAACTCGAGGGCCAATTTATTGAACAGGAGGAGAGCACATCATTGGTCCTGAATCTTTGTAATCCATGCTTTTGGATTGATTTTCCAATTTATGGGCACCCAATCTAGAATCTATCAATTGTTCTTCGTTACTTCTGTTAGGGATCACCGTGGTTGCTATTATTTTCCATCTCTGGTCGATTTATTTCAGATTCATACTACTCACATGATCTATCAGGATGATCTTATCTGACCATTTTTCTATTCAAATTCTGGTTGGTTCATAGGTTACAAATATCCTCTCTTTTCTTTTGTCTCTCGTATCACTCCAATTTTTGGATTTCAGACATTTTTTTGTAAATTTGTTTCCCTCTTGAAGACATTTATGCTTCAGTCGATCAAACATTGGTATACTTTTTTCTATGGCATCTCACAGATTAGCTGACCACCGAATGTTTCCTTGACTTACTCGAATTCGGTGAATATGGCCATGTTTATTTTCTCAAGAAGTAGTCCCACACTTGTTTTGTATCTATGCACCTTGCTTCAAGAAATTAAGGCCCACTTTGCATCTCTCTCTTCCCAGTGGATATTTTTTGGTGGTGTACCAAGTCGAGGTTGGAATTTGGCAATGTCACCTATGACTTATCCGAGAAAACATTTATGAAGCAGTATTGTAATTGTGCACAGGAATCTGTCGTGTATCTCCATGTATAATTTTTATTTTATTGTATTGGTGTATGTTTGATCCTTAACATCTTGTTCTATTATGTAATCTTCGACGATTCTTTCAACCCACTCGTGCATATTTTTTCGACCCTCGTTTGTAAGATTGAGGGTTAATTTTTCTTCAGGTGTCAATTTACGCATTGACATATTTGTTGATGTCCTTGAACAAGGCTTCTAGGATAGATTCTATAAATATTCCATGGGTCTCTAAGAAAAATCACGAACGTTCTTCTACTAGCATTAAGTTGTTTCTTCTTTCGTAGTTCTTAATGTAATTTTTTATTTTTCTCTCCTACCATTCGTGTATGTCTTGTAGAGTTACAATCTATGTGAAAATATGCATGCCCAGGTTCAGAAATACCAACAACAAAACCAATGTTGTAATCTAGGGAAAAGTTGGGGAGTGTTACTAGTAGTTCATCACATAAGAAAGAATAGATTCACATATACATACATATAGAAAAATACATACACAAAGTAGTGGAAGCCCAAAGAACAACCTTTATTATATAGATGATTCAATACAACACAACCTCTCTCTTTTATGATACATACTTTTTTATTTATACCTACATATTTAGTTACCAAACAGTTGTAACTGCTTAACTTCTTGGGTTGGTCGGTTAAAAAAATCTAGACTGAATTATACTTCTGACTTCAACAGTTGACTGACTCTTAGTCGATTGTTGAGTCTAGCCGACACGATAGACTATCCCTTAGAACAACAATCAAAGGGCATACTATGATAGGTCTGGGCTAGGATACAACCAAATGGATAATGAGAAAGGTTCAAGCTCTAAGATGATCGAATGAGAAGTAGAACAAAGAAACTATGCAGAAATCGTCAGAGGAACTATCAAGAAAGAGGAATACAGGAAGACTAAAGAAGAAAATCGTAGAGGAATCGGACCGCCTAGAAGATTCATAACCTAGAATCAACAATCAACAAAATCTCAAGAATAATAAGGCTTCAAATGAGCAACACCATCAAGAATATCCCCTACTTCCAGATATGAAACTATTTTTCTTGGTTTATGTTATTCTCGTAACAATTTTGGACACAAAGCTACAAACTATAAATCCTATGCCAAGAACCACTATGAAGGATATTCAAACAAAAATTATCCTAGAAAGTCACATGAAGCACAAAGCAAAAATCACAACATTTTTGGTTCACTAAGTAATGAAGTAGAATACTAACAGTGCAACAATTTTGGACACATGGCCAAAGATTGTAGATCGATTATTCCTCCAAGGGAACCAATGTAGAATATCAAACAAAAACCAAAAAGGATATGGAGAAGGAAGCAATATCAATTCAACACTGAAGAATGCAGAAGCAGGATCAATTCAAAACTAAAGAATACTCGCTTGCTCCACAAGAGCAACATAAGAAAAGTGGGTGGTATGTTGAAAACAATTTTTCGAAGCATATGATAGGTGACAAGAACAAGTTTCTAACCCCGAAGAAAGAACATGATGGATCAGTTTCATTTGGAAATGATAACTCAACCAAAATCATAGGTAGAGGTATAGTCAAGCTTGGAAACAATTATGCCAAGGCAGAAAATGTTCTACTGGTCGAAGATATGAAGCACAATCTTCTAAGTGTAAGTCAAATCTGTTATCAAGGACACAAAAAATTTTGGCTCAGAAAAATGTGAGATGAGGAAAGAAGGATCAGGAAAATTGGTGGATATAGCTAAAAGAACCCCAAACAACATATATGTTCTGAATGAAATTGGAAGGGAAAGATGTTTCTTAAAAAAAGAAAATGAAATTTGGATCTAACACAAAAGAATGGGTCATGTGAACTTTGACAACCTTGTCAAAATCAACAGAAAGGAACCAGTGAAAGAAATTTCTGAGATCTCAAAGCCAATAAATACTCTATGTGATCACTGTCTCCAAGGAAAAAAAACTAGGACCAAGTTCAAATCAAAGGAGTACTTGACAAAAAAACCATAGGAGATTGTACACACTGACATATGTGGACCTACAATAATGAGGGGATTAAATTGAGAATAATATTTTATGCTATTGGTTGATGACTACACAAGAATAAATGCAATTTGTTTTCTCAAGAAGAAGTCATAGGCATTCGAACAATTCAATATATACAAAGACATGGTTGGTACTGAGATGGAATTAAAAATCAAGTGTTTAAGATCAGACAATGAAGGAGAGCTTACATCAGATGAATTCATGGATTTTTGTGGCGAACATGGAATGAAGAGACAATTCTCAATAGCGAGGACACCTAAACAAAATGGATTTGTTGAAAGGAAGAACATAACAGTACAAGAAATGGCCAAAACCATGTTGAAATATTCCAGGTTGAGTGACATATTTTGGGAATAAGAAGTACATACAATATTTCATATCCTAAATAGAGGAATGCTTATAAGTAACAATGATAAGACTCCCTATGATTTACGGAAAATAATACCGACAAATGTGAAGCATTTTTGAGTGTCTGGAAGAAAATGCTATATCAAAAGAGGATATGGAAGAATTGGAAAGTTTGACTCCCGAGTTGATAAGGGCATACTAGTTGGGTATTCAAGAAAAATAAAAGCATATAAATTCTTCAGTCTAAGAATCAACAGAATCATGGAAGGAAATAATGTAACAATTGATGAGACAAATGTACGAAAGGTCAAAGAGGGAAGCAAATATTCATAAGAGCAGGATGATGAAGAAGATATTATAGAAGAAGAAGAAGAAGAATATTATCCAGAAGAATATCAAGAGGAATATGAGCACCAGATACCTCCCAAGATACCTAGCCGATGAGTACAAAAACATCATCCACCAGAAAAAATTATTGGGAATAAAGATGCAGGGGTTGAAACTCAAAGAAGAATACGTTCATCGGAACAAAGGCATCTAGGACTATTATTCGTAGTTGAACCAAGCAGGTTTGAAGAAGCCAACAATGATGGACATTGTGTCAAGGCTATGGATGAAGGATTGGATCAGATAAAGAAAAATTATACATGGGAGGGTTCCAAGGCCAAATAACAATAACGTGATTGGTACAAAGTGGGCTTTTAGAAACAAATTGAATGAGGATGGACAGGTAACCAGAAACAAAGCAAGGTTAGTATGCAAATGATGCAGTACTCAAATTGAAGGTATATATTTTGAATATACCCTTACCCTAGTTTCCAAGATGAAAGAAATTAGATTGATATTATCCTATGCATGTTCCAAAAGAATCAAGGTGTATCATATGGATGTAAAATCATCCTTTATAAATGGATAATTAGAACAAGTCTACATCGAACAACTTGAAGGGTGTATACTATCAGAAAAGGAAGATTATGTTTGCGGGATGAAGAAAGCATTGTATGAACTCAAGCAAACTCCTGGAGCATGGTATTCAAGGTTGGACATGTATCTACAACAACAAGGATTCAGGAAGGGAAATGCAGACAAAAATCTCTACATAAAAGTGGATCAATACAATATACTGATAATTGAAATTTATGTAGATGATATTATATTTGGGAGCGATGATGAAAGGATGAGTCAGAAGTTTGAAAAAGACATGGCGAATGAGTTTGAAATGTCTTTTCTTGGTGAGTTGAATTTCTTTTAGGGATTAAATATATGTGAACATGATAAAGGTATTTTCATATGCCATATTAAGTACATCAAATAAATGCTAAAGAAGTTTGGAATGGAAGACTCCAAACTCATAAGTACTCCTATGTAGACTAGTTGGAAGTTGAGAAAGGATGATGAATCTAAGGATGAAGATCAGAGATTCTACAGATCAATGATTAACAACTTACTCTATGTGACAACACCAAGACTAGATGTGATGCAAGAAATTGGACAGGTTGTGATATTTCAAGAAGCACCGAAAGAAACACATGTTATGGTAGTAAAGAGAATATTCAGATATCTCAAAGCAATAAAAGATTTTGGATTAGGGTATCCAAAAGGGAAAGAGCTACTTTTGTTCTCCTACACAGATGAAAATTGGGAAAGTATCATTGACGATAAAAGAAGTACAAGTGGATAATATTTCTACTTAGGTGAGTGTCCAGTATCATGGCTAAGCAAGGAATAGTCATTAGTATCTTTGACCACAGTAGAAGAAGAATATTTTCCATTGGAAAAATGTTGCACTCAGGTTCTCTGGATGAAGCAGACCTTGCAATATATATATATATATATATAGGTGGAATATGATGAGAATATTTTTATACTTTGTGATAAAACTAGTGCTATCAGTATCTCCAAGAATCTAGTAATGCACTCCAAGATGAAGCACATTCTCATCAAGTTTCACTTTCTATGAGAACATGTTACAAATAAGAACATCAATATAGAGTACATTGGGGTAGAAGAGAAGATTTCATATATCTTCACCAGTTGGAGCATGAAATTTTGAGGTTCAATGCAGAAAACAAGGATAAGAGTTAAGGAATGGACCCAGGAAGTAGCGCATGCCAAGAAAGAAGGAAAAACAACGGGACATAAGGGAAAATGAAGTAGTGCGCAAAGAATAAGGAAGATCAGTGCAGAGACAAAGTAAGGAAGCTTTTGGTTCTAAGACCAACTACATGGAAGACAATTAGAAAGTGGGAAAGTGTAGTCCACTTAAAATTAGGGTTTTTGAGTCATAATGGTGTTGGATTACTCAGAGTGTAGGTGAATCAGTAATAGAGAAATAAAATCATTTTTAACCATATAATGCAATTGTTATATCAATGTAGCATTATCATCCAATATTTGTAGAGTAAATAAAAAATGAACAAATAAACAATCATACACTTACATAGTACACTAGTGCTTTTATGTGGAAACCCAAAGCAGGAGAAAACCATAGAATTCTTTTTCTTATATGTCTTGAAGAATTACATTCATTGGAAGCACCAAGTTCCTTTGTTTTCCAGCTGCAACTGGAAGGAGGATCCAACCCCCTATTTTCTCATGATACAATCTGAGGGAAGATCCAACTCCCCAATTTTTTGGCTACAACCAGAAGGAGGCTAAAACCCCCTATGTTCTCCAGCTACAACCGAAAGGTGGCTACAACCACTTGTCCTTGCCCCATCCAATCTCCCTGACGTATAAGTATAATGATGGAACCACTGTCACAATATCACTATGAGATATGCTACTATAAACCTGTACCAATCAACCTGCACCAAAGAACCTGAACCATGCAACAACCATGCATCAACCTGTACCTCAACCTGTAATCAACCTATACCATAAACAAGTGCATCAACCATGAACAAACCTGTACCAAACAAATTGTACCATAAAAAAGTGCATAAACCATGCACCAACCTGTACCTCAACCTGTAAACCTTCCTTAACTTTAACAACAAGAGACTAGCATTTTCATCAAACTTTACTTTAGTCTCACATGACTAGTTTTGGATTAGTCAACAATCCTAACTTGAAATAATCATAACTATATACCTGTAATGATTAAAGATATGAAAAATAGTACACAATGTTCTTCAGTGTGTTTTACGCAATTCCTCCCGGTGTCACTACTTGGAACCTCTCAGAAAAGGAGTTATAGAAACTATGGGATACCTTGTTGAATTCTGGCTTATTCTAGAGAGCGAACTTGTAGAGCGTGCCCCACATAGAATATTTGTTGTATGGATCTAAAATTTTTACAAAGAATACTATAGAATATACTCTAAACAACACATTTGGTCTTACTGAATTTGGATATGTTATGAATAATTTATGATGTTTTTACCCGAAAGACTTGTTTTAGACTAGTTTCACGACTAGCCACAAACCCTATTTTCCATGGAGTGTAACTCCAAAACTAAAACGACCACAAGGTGAAATTTGTACCACAACTACTTGGATATGTTTCCTCAATGGCCTCCCAATTTCATGGTTTGAATAATTCTAGAAAAAATGTTATTGTGAAAATGGTGAGATGACCTGTAAATAGCATACCTTAGAAAGCATCATCAAAAGAATTTATCCTCCCTTGAATTTCGACCTTCTTTAATTCACCTTCCCTCTGAAATCCAGCTTAGATATCCTTTGGTTACCTCAGTCACCTGTATATATTCAATATTCTCAAGTGTGATTAAAATGAGAGAGCCTTGCCTCTTATTTATACTCTCCAAGTAGCTTCCTTAGAAGCATCTTCTAGGCCACTTGGTCCACATAGTCACCTATGTCCAAGTTTGCGCAATTTTCCACTTGTCCATGTATCCAATAGCCACTTG